>VZRO01003914.1:1188566-1259100 GCA_013397915.1 Daphoenositta chrysoptera | reverse complement strand
GGCGGGCTCCGCCTCCCTCGCAGCGGTGCTCCCGCGGGCTGTTGTTGCCGTGTTGCCCACATTAAAACACTGATCCCCCGGCCGTGGTGGGATAACGGTGCTGTGCGGCCAGCGCTGCGTTTCTGGGGAAGCACGACTGGGTGCTAATGCATCGCAAGGCCGGGGGGATCTTAAGCGCCTTGTTACCAAAAAAGTCGCGTGTCCACGCGTGTTGCTGTATGTTAGTACGAAAACAGCGTTTCGAGAAAAGAAAAACAAGTTTCCTACCTTTCTGGAGGCTCTGCGATGGCGTGCCAGCTGCCGGTGCGCCTTCGCCACCTCACCCGACCTCGCCACCTGCTCAGGAGATCCTAATCCACCTTCTCGTTCAGATGTTCCCTCGGGGGTCGCTTTTCCGACTGCCTTCCCCCTGCTAATCTCCATCCTGACTGTTTCTGACTGTACCACACTAAAAAGAACGGAGAGCGTTGTAACAAGAAAGGTGCACAGCCGGACGTACCGCCCAAGAACGGCCCGGGCGCTCTGTTTACGTTCGCTGTTGCCCGTGGCTGCCGACCCTCCCTCCCCGTGTTCCCTGTCACCAGCGCCTGTTCTGGTCGCGGCTGCCTCTGGAGCAGTGCAAGCTTTGTCGCCTCTGCCTCTGCAAAGCGCCCTGCCAGGCACGGCAGGAATGTCACTGCCAGACCCACTCACTCAAGCAGACTTCAGGTCCGGTGGACCCTGTGTAACTGGAGAGCAACAATGTTTTACTGTCGATGTGAGACTGGAGACAGCACCCATCTGTAATGGAACGCTTGCGAGCAAAGTAAAATGTGTAAAATCTGCGGTGTGAACAGCGGCCGGGGGGAACAGAAGAAAGGTGCTGCATTGATAGTGTTTCCAAGTTTCACACATATTTATTCATGAATTTCAAGACCAAGGCAGTAATTTTGGTATAATTTACTTGCCGATTACACTTGAAACTGCGAGGTCCACCATATAAAGTTGTTTGTTTTGTTATTACAGTGATTTATTTCGTAACGTTCAATCAGGTCTAGTTCAGAACATTTTCTAAAGTAATGCGCAAACTTGCTACAGAATGTGAAAAGCCAGCTGGCAAAAATACAGTGTTCAAAATACATTTTCCAGGTTTGCCAGGAATCTTTCCCCTTTGATATGTATGGAAACCAGGCCAAACATAATTTCCGTATGTTTTTAGGGTGTTTTTCAATTACCAAACTACAACAAGGCTTTTATAGATGGTTTGGGGCTGTCTGAATTTGGAGATGGATTTGGTTCTTTAGTGCAGAAATATAGTAGGACACCACACCACCCTGATATGCAGATTATTATATTTCCTCACATCTGTCTCTTTATATATATATATATAACACAATAAATTATCCTGAAACAATGGAATTCACATCCCTCTTTATGCACTGATTGATTTAAGTTGCATTTTAGATCTTCTCCTTATTGCTAAGAGATAGGAATAGCTTATGTGGGGAAAGCACTTTAATAAATATGTCAACCATTGAGCTACTAGTGTCTTTATCTCATGTTTTTTATCACTGCTGATGTATACCAGCCACTTCAGGTTCAATGTATACACATTACTGAACATACAGTTATTTGAGACAATATGATGTAAGAATGCTAAGAATTTTAGGCCAGTAACAGTACTTCCATATGAGGGTTGAATAAATAAATTATTAAATGAATAATGAAAACAAAAAAATCTGTCTGTAGAAAAAGCTGCACTGCATTCACAAACTCATAGTCTGAAAAAGCAGGAAAGGATTGTTTTCAGTTTTCTGGAACATAAACTTGCAGGGACTGATGTAGACTTGCATCCCTCACCGGTCTGTATCATTTATTGGATCCTATTGTTTGAAGAAATAAGCATTTAAAGCTTCTATTGCTACATTACACATCTAAGTAGTTTCGAGTTCAAGTCTCTTCACATCTTTGTAACACTTGAGAGGCTGACCATCTTCCTCCTTTATTTCCTATAAATCAAATTATACGTATTTAAAGCAAAAAATAAGTATTTTAATTTACCTTGCTTATTCTTACTCCAGATTTAGATTATCTTGTTGCTGTTCTTCAAATTAAGCAAAATATGCAGTTTCTTTTGGTAAACCACATACGAAGATTCTTTTGATTTTTTTTATGTGTATAATTTCAAATGAGTAATTTGTGACCCTTTTTTTTCCCACGCTGTTTGTTTTCCCATTAGCTTCACCACATCTTGCTACATGTCCAGACCTTAATCTTTGACCTTTTCTGTCTCTTGACCCTAGCATTCTTAAGTCTTGACTTCAAGGTTTGAGCAACTTTCACTTGAACTTCAGCCTGTGAACAGCTAATTATTACATCTAAATAGGGACCTTCCTATGACCTGTTTCTCTCACTGCTTGTAAACTCAGATACCACAGGCAAACCTCCCTTAGAGAGTTGGTAACCTGAATTCTCTTTCTTTTGGTTTAACACTGGTGGTGTCTCCTGCCAAAACGCAGAGCATGATGTATCAGCAGCCCTCCCTCCAGCCAAAGAAGGCTAGATGCAGCTTGCTGTGAAGCCTGACAACTCCACTCCATGTGTCAGCCGGAGGGAATCAAACAAGAGCAATGAAACGTGTTTTCTACCTCCAGAATCTGTAGCCTCTGGCACTCACTGGTACAGGAGTAAAGGAGGAGCGGTAGCACAGCTGGCCTGGCTCAGGTCCCATGGTTTTACTCGTAAGAGCAAATGTTTCTTGTGCAAACTTGTCCCAGCTTATTTTACAACTCATTTAGAAACTGCTGTGTTAAAACTACTTTAATTTTAGAACTCATTTCAGTCTCGTTTTCAAGAGCTGATCCAGCAGTCATTAAAGGGCAGTGTTTTGTTGCTTACAGGGATCTGGATTTGAAGATATCCTGGCTTCATGTCCCTGAGCTTGGCAAAAGCATTAACTCTTATCATCTTAAAGTAGTCTGTCTCTCTGGTACAATTTCATTCTGAATAGCAGAAAAGCTTATATAGTTCTTCTTTATAGCTGTAAAAGAGGTCATAAACATGAAATATGGATAGGCAGATCCAACTCTCAACCCACCATCTACTTATTTGTGCATTGTATGCTCTTAGGGCAAAACACTGTCAGAAGTGATGACTGCCTTTGAGAACTTCATCTTTAACCCCCAGGGCCAGACACGTACAGCAGGGCTTTCCATAATCAAGGGCTGCCAAACTCCATGGCAACCCAGGGTGATCTTGGACCTTGAAAATGTCTCAGATCAGACCATTTTGGAAATCAGCATCCTTAGCCGGTGATTCCTCCCTCTTTAAAGTGAGAATAATGAGATTTCTAACCATAGTTTGGTATCTGCTGATCATGGGGGTTTTGGTGTTTTTATAATAAAAGCACAAGGTAGTTTTTAGAAAGTGTAGAATTGAGGTTCAGAAGCAGAACAGAGTATCTCAAATGTGTGTAGCTGATGCAAGGGCAACCATGGCCAATTTCATTCTTTACATTAGAAGAAAAAAGAAAGTAGGAGAGCATGTGTCATTTTGATCTAATATTTGCCTGAATAGCACAGAGAAGTCACAGCTGCTTATCCTTCAGCAAAGTCGCTTGCACCCACTTTGTAGGTATAAACAACAGTGATTTCTGTTTCTGCAGGGAACACAGCGCATTACTTTGTGATATGTGTGCAGCTCTATGAACTCAGTCATTACCAGTCTATGTGACTGTTCATACTGTAGAAAAAATCCCCTTTCTGTTTTTAAAGGTGCATAAGATTTGTGCACTGCAGTAGCTAAATTGTGCAATGCTGGCATAAATAATCTGTTCTGACAACCCCTCAGGGAGTAACTCCTGTTGACAGGATGTGTGAGTATTATCCCAGGATGATCTGATGCATTGGTAACTGCACTGTAACAATGGAAGGATGAGATGGGCCTCGAGTACCATGGCTTTGGTGGCAGGCTCAGCTGGGTTGGCAAGGTAGTGCAGCTCAAGTTCAAAAGGAAAGGCAAAGAAGCTAACAGTCACTGTAGAGGACCATGTGTGAGGTAGACAAAATTCCCTATGTTATATTAAGAAAACCTTTGGTAAGAGACGTCCTGAACTTTAAGTGAAATTTTTGTCATTTTTCCTTTCATATCTTACTTTGCTCTGCATGTCATTTGTAACAATAATCTGCTATCACACTATTGTTGCTGCATGCATACATCAGTAAGAAATCACACGTCCATGATGCTGACTCATAGCCATTTTGAAGGGAAGGCTTATTAAGGGAGTGCAAATTAGCCACCACACTGTCCAAAGGAGATTGTTCTTTATGTTTTAGAATCAGGATGTGAGCAGCTATACCTCTTCCCTGCTGCTCTTGGCAGCATCCTTCAGGAGGTGGACAGACAAAAGTCTGTTTCATCATCCCTGTAGGACAGAACGAAAATCTTGTTCTCCTGGCCTTTGTCTGCCCTAGGCACACACACATCAGCTGGTATACACATTTCTGACCTGTACTTAGGTGCAAGAAATCTGTTTGACTGTGTACCTGGTTCTGACACATGGTTGTGGCTGTTCTCAAGGACAAGAGCTTCTGAACACTCAGTGTAAGCCTTTGGTTGCTACAGATCAGCTTTACAGTTAGAATTATGTTAGGCAATACACAGGAATATTTTAGGGCACTGAATACTGCATCAAAACGCTGCAGCCTTATGGCGCAAAGTGCTGCAGGCACGTGATTTGAATGTGCTAAAAAAGTGTTCCAGTTTTTATTGGTTTGAGTATATTCTATCCGTACCACACCAGTTCCCCCTAGACAATATAAAGCCAGTATAAATAACAAACTCAGCACCCTGGGTAATTCACCAGAAGTGCCATCATGCACTCCTGCCTGGTGGGTGATCCAGTGCCACACAAATCAAATCTTAATGATCTTGTCAGCGTGTCCTTACTAGAGCTGAAATTTCTTAATTGTCTGAGCTTCACTTCTGTCTGACATACATATGAGCACAAAGAAATCTAATATTTACCACCGCAGCTGTTTTCTACCTCCTTCCCCATCTGCAGCCCCCCAGGGATGCCATTCTAATAATGTCTTGAGTAAACAGCAGTTGGCAAAAATCCTGAAGTCCCTTCTACAGGAGATATGACATCACGGTGACACACATATCTTGAATTCCTTCAAAAAATTATTTCTTGCAGGTAACGCCGACCAGGGAAACTGAGCAAGCTGAGGGTGTTCCTGGAGGGCCTTACTCATCTCTGGCTCGAGATAGCATCAGTCTTTGTGTTGGCTGCAGGGGACGAAGGTGTGGAGTTACAGGCTGAGCCTGGCCCTACCCCTGGTGGCCCCAGGGGAGGCCTGGTGGTTCCTGTTGCTCTTTGGGGACTTGCTAATGAGATTTGCCAAATGCAAGACCTGTGTGGTTGATTCTGACTCCACACATTCCCAGCTAGAGGAAAACCACCACATGGGGATGGGCTGAAGGTAAAGACTCATCTGGCAGCAGCTCCCCCAGGACAGGGCTGGGTCCCAGCTGTAGCCTCCCCATGGCACTGCCTGGGGACCTCTGCTTTGGCTGCACTGGCTCTGCAGCATTCCCAAGCCCTGGCAGCCAGACCTCCTGGTAGTGGGATCTTCTCAGGACCTTTATAAAATGGGCCCAGTTTTTACAGCTGGTCTGCACAAATAAGATGGTTTCTAGTATTTTCTTTTAATCTGTGTCAAAATCTAAAGTTTCCAATACCACTTGAAAAGGAAAATGCCACCCAACCAGCAATCTGGTCCTTATCACAGCTGCTCAGTCTCAGTACCCAAAAGTTAAGTTTCAATCAATTTAGTATTGGATGCCTTTTCAACTTCAGATAAACCAGAGCTTTGTGTACTTAACAGCTTTCAGAGAATATCTGCAATTAAATATGATGCTTTGAATTCATTTCAAAATACCTGACTTGATATGATACACTTCCAAAGATAATTTCATTAGGGTTTTTCTTTCTGTGACAGTACCTGGGAACAAAATGCTGAAATTTTCTTCTCCTAAGTGGCTCCCACTGAAATCAATGGAGCAAAATCAGAGTTACAGTCTGCTGAAGGTATCTTTTTTCTTTCCACAGACAAGATCTAAATATAGGTCCATTGGCTGATCATCTCTGCTAAGAGATCTAAAAAGGACTATGTCTTACAATCTTTTACATTCTAGTCAGTGGCTTGAACCTGGCCCATGTGAGTGGTGGTTTGATGTCATTCATGAGAACCATCAGTTGTCAAAAAATCTGAATAAACTTTGTTGTTTTTTAATCTGGAATGGCAGCAAAAGGTTTTGTGATCAAAATGTATACCTCTCCACCTGCAGATGTGCTGGGTGTCACCATCATCTGTTGCAATGAGCTGTCAGAATCTAACCCTCGATGACAATATCAGGTGAAGAGATAAAGTTGTAACTGTCATGTCCTGAAAGTCCTGTTGATGTAAGGACCAACATTCCTGATGACCTCAAGGGAAGAAAAAAAATTATCTTATTCTGAAGAGAAGGATGGTGAAAGCATTAACCTAAAGAGCAATGTCATAATGAATTAAAACCAACAGTCGTGGTACTTAACTGTTTTTAAAGGTTAGTTCAGGCAGGTGTTCCACCAGTTCTACTATTACAGCCAAGTTGAAATTCTCTCAGCAGACAAAGCAGTCCTTCATCCCTACCAGGAGGTAAAGTTGCAGGAGAGAAGCCATGTTAGTAGTAGGTAGGTTTGCAAATACCCATTTAAAAATAGAAATGTATAGGAAAAACCTCTTTCTTTTGGCTGACTTATGCTTGAAGTTTCCATCTGGGTTTGGATTTGCATATACAAAAAAGTAGAGTTAACATTTTCAGAATATCCCAGTGGTCTTAGTTTTTAACTTTTTTGATGGGTAAATATCTCTCTGACTACACAGTGTCCACTGTAGCAGCATGGTAAAGACAAGCTGTTTGTGACTAATTAACACCCATTTGCAGAACTTTCGGGGCCACTAAGACAAGCAGCAAACTATATCCCACCTTATATTTGGAGAAAAGGATCTAGGGCATGCCTCCAGTGTGGCATTAACTTCCTGCAGAGTATTTTCTCTGGTGGAAAATATCTGGACATTCCATATGCAATCACCTGATGACAAAGAAATCTAAATTTTCCAAATATTTTACTTTTTTGTTGAAAAGAAACAAAACCAAAAACAAGAACAGGAGTTTCAGTCTGCTCTGGTCTTATCGGAAATCAAACTTTGCAAAAATTGTACCAGAAAGACATCTTGTGCAGGTTTGAGGAAAATTTGGAGGAAAATATCCTCTGATAGAAGGCAGAAAATCATTTGGCATGTTAATTGAACACTAGCAACAGGATCCACAAAGTCAATCCAGCTTGACTGCATTATCAAAGCTGATATGTTATTCTAAGTTTATAGAATGGTATTTTTGGGGGTTTTTTCCATATTTCAGTCCCTCCTTTAAGTGTGGGTCATGCTGGCAGCCTCTGTGAAGTTGTTGCTTTTTCAAACTTAGAAAAAATATTTGAGATTTAATGTTTGATTTTTTTTTTCCTCTGCTCCCTCCCAGACATAGTCATCCTCAAATAAACAATTTGCTGTTAAAGATGATGTTACATTGGTTTCTGTCATAACATGCTGCATCTGTCCTGACTTCAACTTTAAAATGTAATTCTAATGCAGCAGTTCTTCCAGGTGATTTTCCTCCTAGCTTACATCTGCCTTTGCTCCACCCCTGGTGCTAACTGAACACTGAAAGTATCGTATTAAGACAGCTTAAAGAAGCCATATTTATCACATTTTTTTCTGTCTACAAAATATTTAATCTTCAACAAATGACACTTTTCTAATCCATTTCTTACATTCTTTGAGACGCATGGCTCATCTCTCAAACATAATTCTCATTGTGTTTTGAATTGGATTATTTAAGGAGCACTGATTAAATCCCTAAAAGCCTTTATTGGCATCCTATCATTTCTGCTACACTCAGAAATTTTATTTTCTTCGTGGGCACTTTGGGTAATCCCAGTGGCAGAAAGGCTTTTTGGAAGAAGGATGCATGGCCGAAAACAAGACCAGGGCCCACACATCACACAGACAGCAGGACCAAGGTTCCAGAGTAAAGGTTACACATATTGGCAAAAGCTTTTATCAACATTTCTTATCAGAAGAACTCAAAGGCGATCCCACTATTAATTTAAAGCTAATCTAACAGTTTCCAGAAAAGAGTCACAGAAGCACCATATTTTTCCGTGTTGTGGGGAGATAAAGCTATTCAGGGTTTCAGATTTCTTCCTACCTCCTCACCGGGGCAAGTCGAATCTTTGATCTCTGAGTGGGAAGAATGCAGATTTATGGCGTAACAGTTTCTCTGAAGACTTGAGTGCTGACTTTCTTTTCAGTATTGGCCTGAATCCATTAAACCATACATGAATGCACAATACTAGAAAATTTCCACTGCGGTCTATTCATTAAAACTGCAGTCTGTTCTGTGGCTCAATCAGTGCAGAAAGATTAAAGTCAACAATTTTTTCTGTTGTGTTTTGGTCAATAAATCTGCTGGTCCAGATTCATTCCTGGTACAACTCCAATGCTGCAATGTGGATAGATGTGCTATTTTTTTCTTCTTCCCTGAATTAAATTGTCTACCCAAAAAGATTACAAATCTTCAAAAGTACTTTGCTTAAGTAAGGCTGAAAATGTCATTGAACAAAGACAAATTAAAGAATTTTAATTTAAAATTTACTGCAGGTTTGCTGACAACTGTTTGTTAAGTCTATCTATTCTGGGTTAAGGCAATAATCATACATCAAAGTGGAAGAAAAGATCAGGTAAATAAAACTTAGTTATTTTTTCAGATACACCTTTCAGGGCTTTCTAGGCAATGCATGGACTGTTGACAACTGTGTGATGCCTTGGGCAGATTAAGGAATGGCAATGAGTAAGAACTGCCCGAGTGAAGCACTCCTGTATTCTTCTGTTTTGTTACTCCATTGCCTCTGGCTTCAAGACCCAGGCAGAGCCAGCTGGAGTGGGCAGGCAAATTTACAGATGTTAACACATGCCTTTGGCATTTTCTTTCACCAAAGTCAAGGATATCATCTGCAGTCTTCTAAGGGACGATGTGTGGCTTGGAGATGAAAGACAAAACTTACAGGAAGATCTAGTGTACTGATTAATAACCTAGGACACTGTGCTTTAGAAAGTATACTCTGATTTTTTTGTTTTGTTTTGTTTTCATGAAAAGGTGTAAAAACCACTGTCTGCGTTGCCGAAGGGACTCAACGCGGTGGGACTGTCACCACTAGGTGGCACGAACCTGATGCAGCAGAAAACGTCTCAAAAAATGCTGAAACACTTAGTGCTTTGCTGAACAGCTGCCATCCAGTAAGTGAAAAGACTACCACTGCCCCACCACCATGCTAGCCACCAGCACAGAACTCGTCTGGAGAGCCCACTTCATTCTGGTTTCCGTAACAGTCTTCTGGATTTTGGGGGAACTGTGTTTGGAACAGAACCTCAGTGTTGCCTCCTCCCCACAAGCAAAATGAAAATCCATTGCTAATAAATAAGGTTTTTTTCTCTATTTCTGCAGCATTTAAAGTATTCAAAGCACACATTTTTTTTTCCCCACTTGGAGCTGCAGTGATGTGGACAGCTAGGACCACATCATAAAAACAAGGTTAGCTGGCTGCCATTGTGGTCCCATTCCCTTTGGCTGTGGCCACTCAGCTCTCTCGGTGGAACCTTGGATTTAAGCCCCAAGGTTGTAAAGTGAAATATCAGCAGCGCTTTGCCCCCAGGTCAGCACTGACCCTGCACTGCAGCTCTGGGAAGAGCTGTTCCCACGGTGTCCTCTGAGCAGACTGTCAACCCGGGAGACTCCAAATGATGGCTCTCCAAAAAGGTATTCGAGATCCCAAGATAATTCCAGTTAAAACAAGTGATCCTCAAGATTTCTTTAGGGATGTGCACTCTAATATGCTGCTGATTTCTTCTTCAGATTTGCTAATATCTAATCCATTCCTTTAAGCAGCATTTCTAGATAAATATGATAATTGATCTCTCCTAAAATACAGGAAACCTGGCCTTGCTATTTATGACAAAGGAGACTAAAAGCCACAGAAATACATTTTGGTTAGGTTTGCAAGTCTTGATTAAGCTTTTGTAACAATTTATTTGTACAGCATTATAGATGTAGAAAGCACTTTAAAGAGAGAATATCTGCTTTAAATGTGGTATCATATATGCAGAAGGCACTCAAAATAAAGAAAATGGAAGGTCCTTGTACTAAAGCACCTATGCTTTAAATGAGATTAAGTGCAGGATAAGATGACAATAAACAAAGGGCTGGATGAAAAGCTGGCAGTGGTGAACAGTCAGACTTAATAATATGACCATATCTTATTTCCTCCTCAGATTTTTTTAATACAGTAAATTTATTGTAATAGGATTTCTGGACAGCATCCACTTGAAAGCCTGCACAGAGGTTAGCAATAGAAGATTGAAAAAAAATTGAGGCATGTCAAAAGATTTTAAGGAAGTCTGAGGCTGCAGGAAGAAAAAAAGATCAGAGACTATTCCTTTAAAAATAGGTTTAACAATTCCCATTTCTTACACAGACAACATATATTATTCTAAGTTCCTGAGTCATTTGTGTCAAATGTGAATTTGGTTTGGTTTCCTGGAAGTGTGACGCTACACCCAGACACTACAGTCACAGAGGTTATGCACATGAAGCCAGTCAGAAACTGCAGGGGTAAGAAAGAGTTCCTTACAGGAAACTTGATTTTTTGGCAGAAAACAAAGTAAGTTCTCAATTTTGACCAATGAGATAAGAAAGGGGGCAAGTACTCTTTTACATATAACACAGAGGAAAGCAAACTATTTCTGAGAAAAAACTTCATCTTGCTAAAACCTGAGTTTTCATTAGTACAAGTTTCAGTCATAAATTCTCAAACATTTCTAAGGCATTTTGTGTATTCTCACACTGCAAGTCCCTTGCCCAGAATGACTACAGTTTACATGCAGTTGTCAATTATATGCTATTTAGCAACAGATTTATTGTGGACACTTAGAAACCCTGAAGCTTGAAGCTTGCACAGGGCAGGAGCTTGTTCAAGGGCCTTTGCTTCAAGAAGGCTTTCAGCTCAGGCAGAGATGTTTCACCATCCTATTCCCCTGTCTGTGGAGCAGAGCTTGGTCTCACCCTATTTCCCATTGGAAGTACCCAGCCTTTGAGAGGCTCCCAGCTCCCCTGGTCCCACAGCAGTGACAGGGGCACAACTGATGCAGGGAACAGCCCAGGGAGCACACCTTGAAACAGTACCTGCAAAGGCAGAGTTGAATTACTGGGACTCAGTGTTTGCCAAATAAAATAAAATAAAATAAAATAAAATTAAATTAAATTAAATTAAATTTAAAAAAGAGCCTGCCAGTTCACATCAGGGATGCACAATCAAAACTCTGCAAATTCAGAACATCCAATATTCACACTCTTCCTTTCTAAAGAGAGGCGGGAATTTGGGCTATTTCACAGACAATTGGTGTGTGCTATTTTTGAGATCAAAAGAAAGAGAGAGGCATTCATTGCATCCAGACCCTGGAAAGTGCAGCCCTGGACTTCCCTCATAAAAATCTGCTTTTCCCCTTTCCAGCCCCACCCTTCACATGCCCCAACCCAGAGTGCACAAAGATACAGCATTTCTTTTCTGCTCAGCTTTCTTGAGTAAAATGGCATGTTTTTTAGTGTTGGTCCTATTACATTTGAATCTGTGTTACAATCAAAGGAACTCATTTTGACCAAATCTTCCTGGGACAATCGCTGGGCTTATTAGATCTTTCTCTCTTTGTCTGTTACAGCTAAAAATCTATCCAGAGATCAGCAACTGGAAATCTGCTGTTCTAGAAGAAGCAGCAGGATTATTAGTATTTTATATTCCTGAAGCAAAGTGTTTTCTTAGGTCAAAACGTTACATGATAGTGCTGTTTGAGGTGCTACACCAAACATCTATACTCATTTCCATTAACTACGAGTGTGCTGGATCAATATTCAAACACAGTAATTTGTTCTCTGCTATACCACCGAGCATCTAAAAACTGTCTCTAAAACCTGGGTGGTTAATGTGAACCAGGCATTTTTAAATAGATCAGCTGGCCCACCCATGATTATAAGCCTGAACATAAGGCAGCATGTTTTACAAGGTCAATTCCAATTAAAGCTCCTCTCCCAACCCAAATATCTTTAATCTCCAAAGACTACTTGTATGCATCATTTCACTTACGCAAGTCTGTTTTGTGATTACTTCCAATTACTTCCCTGCCCACGTAGCTTTCTCACCCTCATCCGTCATGGTTACGAGTACACACATAGGGATGTCCGTGGCCCTAGCATACTACAGCTGCTTTCCTCAGGTGCTCCTTTGTAGGGCAGCCTTCACAATGTGATTTAATACTTGAGAACGAGCTGGCACGTGGGGGAAGGGGAAAGAACTGCTCAGACGATGATGCTTAGTAGATCATGTTCCTGCTATTTTAGTAACTAGTTTCACTTTTTCTCTCTGCAGTATATGCACAAACATAAAGTTGCAGAGTTACTAAAAAGAGCACAGGAGAGGGGGTTTTGATAGTAAAAACAGAATGAGATTTTAGTCTCAAACATGGATTAGTGTCAAAACTCCTGATCTATACTGGAGGAAGATTAAAATGTCAAGGGTAGATCTTGATCTTAATTCTATGCAAGGAAATCTGAAGTAGCTCCACACTTTGTCAAATGTTTTTTTGGAAACCTCACTGAGAGCACAGTGTGAATCAAAAGTTCTCAATCATAAGTTCTCAATCCAGGACCAAGAATGGAAATTTGTTCCAGCCCATTTTAATTTAAAAATGTGTTTTAAAAATGTTAACACTGAAAAGGTCAATCAGGACACAGACCACTGTAGTATTTGAACAGAGAAGCAAGGCAGCTGTCTCCAAACTGTACCACAATATACTGATTTCCTTCTTACTTTTCAACAGGCATAAGAAGCAATGGGCTTCTGCAGTTGTTCTATGCCAGGAAAGGGGTGTGATTCCGTCTGATTAAATATTTGTTTCCCTGCTTTGCATCAGCCCCACCATACAAAGGAAGGTGGGAAACAGCCAGTCCTCTGACCTGACTGCCATCTCTCTGGGGAGCTCTGGTCCAGACCAAGCTGCCGTGTACCCCTTGGTTGCATCAGAAGAGGAAAGGTGGGGAGGGAGATGGCCAAGCCTGTGGTGCTCCCATCCCATCTGTCATCCAGTCCAGTGGGACACTCGCTCCTCAGGAGAGCAGAGCAGCCTTCGGGCTATAACTGGCTTTTCTGAGACATCTCTGCTCAGCTCGGGTGTGCCTGAAAATCAGACCCAGTGGATTTACCACTGTGCGTGAGAACAAATTATGGCCCTGGCTCTTTAGTTTCATTGTTTTGTGCTGATGATGCAATAGGACTGATTTGTTAGGAATAGTGCTGCGCTCAAATATGCCTCTCTCAGAAAGAGATTCCTCGCAGGCTCATTAAGGGTAACGGTTTAAGAAAAAGAAATGCATTTGCCTTAGTTCCTGAGAGCAAAATGACTTTAAAGTAACAGATACTCCTTTCAAACTATACCAGCTTGCTGGTGTATTATGTAAAAGTATTAGGTGGCATCACACCTCATTTGAATGGTGCTTTTGGACATGCCATTTAAACACCGCCTCGAAAAAATAATCTAAAAACATATTTTATAACAAAAATGGTCTCCTTTTTAACAGACATTCCCTCCAGTACTGAGGCCTGGAGTTTGCTGGTCTGGGACTGTCACTGCACAGTAGGCCAGTAGTGCAAATACCTGAATTAAAGAAAGCAAATATTTATCTGAAAGGAGATCCCAAGTATACACAGTACATTTCTAATCAGTGTCCATAAATACAACTGATGGTAAAGGAATCCTGTCTTTGAACTTATTGCTCTGATCAGATTTGGTTTTAATTGAGTTCAGATGTAAATAATTTCTTAAAAGTATGCAGTACTATAGAAATAATTGGGCGTTGTGTGCTCCCAGTCGGGATTGGGGGTGAATTATGAAATTCCTCTTCTATTTCTCTTTGACTATTGTGTCAAGTATGTGAATTTCTGGCGAACTTTTCTTTTGTCAGCATAGGAAAATGAGAATATCTGTATTAGTTCACCTCACCCAGAACACAAGAGGCCAGAAAGGTTTTACATGGAAGTGTCCTCCTACAGGTTCAGTCTCCGTGATTTCTACAGGTGTACAAATCTCGCCCTAAGTGTTAAGCATGGGTTTTCTAGGAAAGCTGGTGATTGGAAGAACATGAATGAGAGTGTTGTAAAATGGCAAATGTTCTGGAACAATATGCACTTAAAGATAGAAGGAGTTCCTTTGAATATCGAAATATTTTTGGGAATGCCTGAAAAATTTTCCATTGCCCTTATAACAGTTAATCTGAAAACTCTGCCTCACTGCTTCCTATCATTTTTCAATTTGAAAATTTTATAAGGTCATATAAAAAAACAAGAGGTACTAGGAAAGATACCTTGCCAATTTGGTATATTTCTTACATATGCCTGCACAATTAATTTAGATTTTGAGGAGAAAAAGAACAAGTGTATACATTTGAATGAAACAATACAGCATATATTTATTGTCAACATTTGCTGCATTGTGCATATTTTTTCTACTTCTTAAAGAACATCTCCAAAGCATGTCTGATCTCTGCTGGAATTCCTACAATGAGTAAATTATCAGGCAAACTGTACCTGAAGTGTTATCCTGAAAAAGCACACTTGATTGGAGACTATGTCTGTGCTTACTTTCTGCAGGAGCTGCCCATGTCCTGAGGAGTCAGTAGTTATACTTGTTATGACTAAGGTAGACCTTTGGAGCAGGTGTTTGTATTGATCTGATTTTGAGGACACACATCACTGTAGTGTCCAAGTCACCTTAGGCAGCATATTTCAGGACTATGTATAAAGAATATTGATTTTTGGATGCCTGTTTCTAAATGGATAAAACGCAACATCTGCATCTTTCTTCTCCCTGAATTTGCACCTGGTATTTCCAATTCTTTCAATGCAGACTGGCTATAAAGCACTTTCTTACATCATTCCCTCTGCGTGTTTCTAGTACTTCATCCCACAGAAGTCAACAGCCCAATCTTCATGTGGACAAGATCAAACCTTGAGGATGTAGATTAAGACCAAGGTGAAGGAGATAGGCATACACTACTTCTGCTTCACACTTTCATACTGAAAGCCCCTTTCAACTAGTAAACTGTGTATAGTGCTTTGTCCAGATAAAAATACTTTGGAAGATGCCATGCTGTTGCAAAGGATCAGACAGAAAATATCTGTTCTTTACACATTACCCCTACAAACTCATTCCTAAGTGATTTCCCTGATGAGGAAGTGGGGCATCATCAAAGAAACAGAAAACAGAGTGAAAAAGAAAGAATGGTCCTGTGAGAAGAAAGAAAATGTATCACAGACTAATCACTTATCTCTCAAGGCAGAAACAAAGATTTTATGCTATTATTAGTACCCTTGTCACCTTGGACACCAATATTCAATAGTATTATTTTCTTCACACATTTTGGCAAGTGCGGCTTGCAAACATGACCACAGTATAAGCTTGTGTTTAAATCAGCAGTAAGTTGTGGTGTGGAGGCTGTTGCTGTGTGAAGGTGCCCAGTGACACTTGTGAATTGAGATGGCCACTGCAAGGAGTGAACATTGCACGTGGCCTTGTGTGACACACTGTGCTCTGCTTCTTTGAGCAACAGAGGAATGGCCAGACTGAATAAAGTCCAAAGAGTGGGCCCAGCTCACCATGCAGAGGTATATAGCATATTTAAATTTGCATCTTAAATTTTTATCCAAACTGCTCATCCAAGTTCCACTGATGCATATAGGGTACTTGCATTAAAATCTTCATCTCGTTAACAAATAATAGGCTATTTAAAAAGTAGCACTTGCAATTGTAGCACTTCAGTTAGATGATGTATGACTAAGTCAGGTGATTATGGAGAGAGAGTCTTTACACTAATTGATTGGTTGTGTTCTCTGTTAGTGTAGGAAACCCATCCACTATACTTTAGCTAGACATATGGAAGGTTTTAAAAGTGCCTTTGGCATTGGGACCTAATATGGAATATATTGCAACATAAAGTTCTTTCATAAAATCTAGCCCAGTTTATCACAGAGATATTAGGAAATCAGTAGGGATTATTTTTGTGAGCAAAAGGTGAAGAATTTGGCCCAGCTTTTGATATATTGCCCAAATGGATCTATGCAATTGCTGCTGCACTTATTTCTGTTTGTGACTAAATCCAAGTTGCTTTCTATGGGAACTTGAATTGTGCCCTGTGTATTATTTACATGTGTTGAAAGAAGCATTGATGTACAATAGGAGCCAGTATAAAACTATCAGGGGAAGGCTATTAAGACATATACACACTGAACTCATTAGGTAAATTTATCTTGTATTATTTTTAGTGAAAGTGCAGATGACTGTGTATGCCCATTACATCTCCCTGAGCTTGTAAATGATCTATTTGTTTTAAAAAAAAATTTAAAGGCTTAATTATCAAATTATTTGTCTTTCAAAAACAAAGTAAGTTTCATTGACAATCTGAGGGGCCATGGAGGCTGCCTCTGTAGCTCAGTGGTTGCAGCAGTAGGAAGACCCACACCAAATTGCACCTTCAGGCTGCATATCCTGCCTTCCCAGCTGAGTGCCTTCAATTAAGGCAGAGTTACTCTGTGTGTAAGAAAACCCCTGCAGCAGAAGAGGCAGTGCAGTAAAAGAAGTTGAAACTTGGTATGTGGCTGGTCTCCAGCAGAGGATGTGTGGCATCAAGCATCCTCAGGCAGCAGAAGACTGAGGTGAATCCAGCCTGGATTCACCACATCTTAGGAATGTTTTTCTTCAGGAGAAAGAAAGGAAGCAGATCTCTGGCAGCAAGAAATCCTGAGCCTGTATGTACCACAGCATCCCTTACGATGACACACTCCCCAATTGCAGTAGCTTTTATATCTCCCCTGGCCAGGTACCTTATTGTCCCTCAGCTCCATGAACTGCCATGGCTCAGAGCTGTGACTCCAGTAGGTGACAGCTGATAATTTATGAAGCATTTCATCTTGGCCTGTAGCAGGGATTTTTCCATACTTCTGTGAAAGTCAAAACTCAGTTCTAATGAGAACACCATTAATATCTACACAGACCTCCCAGCTGAACAAAGTCCTCTGCACCAGTGCTTGCTCCACTCTGGCATCACACTTCCACACTCATCTTCCCCACCACTCAAGTGTGAAGCACCCTAGGGTGCCAGCAAACCATCATCTTCTTCCAGCACCCTTTGCTCTTCTCAAATGCTGTTCGCTGCATGACATTTGAAAGCAAAACAGGCAAGAGCACCCTGACTGATTATGTTCTATCCCACTGGCTCCTGACATCTTTTCACTTGGAAAACAATGAGATGCTGACTGTGGCTGGGGAAACTGGGACCTGCTGGGTGAGTTACACAGCAATTATATCTATTTCAGGATAATTCAGGCACACCTCATTACTCCTGGTGTACCATTGATTTTACTGCAATTAAATCCTGGAGGTTTCAGACTTGGCTGAAATGTCAAATATCAATTAAAGCAAAAAAAAAAAATCTCAGACATTCACAAAATGGATGCTTCCTGGAGATGCTTTAGCAACACTTCTGCCCTTCCCTGCTTTTTGATCACCAGCTCCAGTGAACATCAAACTGAAATCTTCCTCTCATAGTATAAAAATGTCATCCAAAATGGCTGAAAATCACTAATACTTCAACTTTACCAGCTAAATTTAGCCAAGGAGAGATAGATATGCCGTGCCAGCACAGGTCAAGGATGACATGCTAGGTAAAAGTATAGTACATAATGGGACATGCTTCTCAGAAGTCAGACAAGTTTTGACACAGAGAAAAAAATAAGGTAGAGCAGTTGGTGCATTTCTGTCCGTCCTTACTAGAGCTGGTGTCTGAGCTCTGTGAACCAGCTGTGTTGACTGGGGCTTGTCTGTGGACTTAATGCAAAAGGCCATGCTGTCTAATGCTAAAAGCCAGGCTCTGGGCTGGAGGATCCCATAATCCTGTTCTTACCTCCCTGTCTTTCCTGTGTTGGGTGAGCATGTCACCCTGACCCTTCACTGGGAATTAGATCCATTTGCTCTGTTAACTTAGCCAAGAAGAGCTCATTACACCAATACCACTATAATGCTCACTCACGAGAATCTGTGTTTGTTTCCAGTGTACAGGTGCAATCCATCGTCCATAACCTAGGAAAAGCTTCTCTCCCTTCTTCTGCTCCTGCACAGGAGAAAGAAACAGTATTTTCATAAAGGATGTGTTAAACATCACTTACTAGCTTGAGAGATCTGGAGAGTGAACATTTAAAATATGGTGTTCATTTTGTTAGACATTGTTTGAAAACCAATAGTTTACTAGCTGTGTTTGTTGTTTTCTCATTTAATTAGGGACTTAGCTCAATGTTCCAGTGTCAACAGAGCCAGCAAATATTTTGTGTTAGTTTAAAAACAGTCTAGTTTTTGGTGGGCAGGAGCAAGCTGCTCGAAGTTTCTACAATGTCCAGCACAGAGCCAATTGCTGAAGGCTCTGACGATGGGCAGGTTACTGTGATGACATATTTAAGAAAGGAGAAACCACTGGAAGTTCTCTTTTCTTCTCCCGAGGGGTGGTGAGGTGGTCGCTGGGGCCCATCCTGGTGGGGGCTGCTGGGGGCTGCACAGCCGGGCCCTCCCGAGGCCGGGACCACGTGGCCAGCGGCGAAAACATGGTGGACAATTCCCCGATATGGAGCCCAGACAAAATCAACCTTTTCAGCACAGCGAAGCTCTGTAAGAACTTTTCGGTTGATAGAACCTGAGAACAATAATACCTATGGACAGCAATTTTCTTCCAATTCAGAGAAAAGGAAGAAGTGAGGACACGTGAGGAGAACAACATGGTGGCACTGAGGTCGATGAAAAGAAGCCGAGGGAGGAGGTGCTCCGGGCATCGGAGCTGAGATTCTTCTGCAAGCCGTGGGGAGGACTATAATACAACAAATTGTGTCCCTGTAATTCAGAAGTGCATGGTGAGATGCAGAGATCCTCTCGCAGCCCATGAGAAAAAGTGCTCACGCTGGAGCACCTTGATGTTGAAAAGCTGTAATCTAGTGAGGAACTCAAACAGAGAGAGAGGACCCTTGCTTCCAGAGATAAAGAAAGAGAAGTTTTGCTTCCAAACTAGAACAGCTCATCCTTAAAAGACTAAACCCCATGAACTAAAATGACCCACACTAGGCAATTGTGGGAAGACTGCTTGGCCTGTGGGAGAGACTCACATTACAGCAGGTCAGGTGGGCTGCTGTTCGTGAAAACTAGAACCACGCTAGAGAAATTCACAGAGAACTGTCTCCCGTGGGAAGGATCCCACGGCACAACAGAAGAAAAAACTCCTTTCCCTAAACGAACTGAAGAAAGATTCTTAAGAAGTGAAAGACTGACCAAAACCCCATGTTTTTGTTTCCTTGCACAGTCAGTGGGAAAGAGGGAGGGACTGGGAAGGAAAAGTGTTCTAAAGGTTTTTTTTAGTTATCATTACCCCTTTTTTTTACTTTTAATTCTGTTAATAATAAATTTTCTTTATACGGTTTAAGTTTTGAACCTGTTTTGCCTTAAAGTGTTTTTCCCCTAATCCTTATCTCAATTCATGAAGTTTTTGTTTTAATTCCCCCTCCTTTGCTCAGCTATAGCAGAGGAAAATAAGTGAATAGGGGGTTTTTTTATAGGTGCCTGGCGTTTAGCCAGCATCAAACCATGACATATTTAATTGAGATTGGCATGCTTATTTCTTCATTGCTTTGCTATAGGGGGAGGAGACACTTTAGTGTCTGTCTTTCCATTTAATATTTTACAATGAAGCAAAAGAGTCAAGTTATTTCAATTGTCCGTGTGTGTTGAAAAGAGGGATGGTAGAAAGCAAGGCAACAGGAGGCTGAAACACCTTGCCTCTGCATTATATGGGAACACAGCTGGATTATAGGAAATTGAAGTCCTAGGCAAAATACAACACAGAGTTGCCCGAGGCTTTCTCTGCTCCCCCAAGGACATGCAGTGTCTGCACTGCTACAGAGAGCTGCACTGACAGGAGAGGTTTCTTCTCAGGCAGGCAGAGACTTACCTACAGCCACTTCTGGCACCATGTTAGTACCCAGGGGAACATACAACAGCATTTTCCTGGGCCAGAGGAGGGTGGCCTGAGATGTCATACTCCTATAGCAACACCCTTCAGCATCAGTGCACTTACTCTTGGCTTTTAGAGTTTGCAGGCTAATTTGCCTTGGCTAGTCTTCCAGGTGCCAGTGGGTTCAGGCATCATTGCATGCATTATGCACTCATCGCCCTTCACAGATTTTCCTTCTGACCATGAGATCTAGAGATAGGGATGAGCTTATGTTCAGATGCAATCACACAGCTCCCAGGCAGAGAGACTGAGATTTAGACCCAGTAGAGTCTCCACATCTAGCATGGGGGAGTTGGGAGCATTTGCTATGGATCCATTTCACAGAGGGTGATGTGTACCCCAGCTATGAACAGAAAGTACAGGCAGCAGTACTGGCAGACTCTTGCAAAGCTGGGCTTCCTTCCTTCGTTCCAGCATTCCCCTGGCACACTGAAAGATTGGGAATGCAAGACTGCTTCAGATGTAAAGCATCCATTTGTATTTAATAGCTAGCATTGATTTCCAATTTCATATCTGCTGAACAGTAGCCACTGGCCACATTAAAATTCATCATCATCTTCACTGCACCTTCCAATTCAGGTTCTACCATCACCCTTAATGAATCAATCCATGTCAGCATACAATGTATATTTTTTAACTATTCTCAGTGACTTCATGAAGTTAAGCCAGCTGGACTGATTTTAGTTTGTGGGGCTAGGCTACAAGGAAGATTGAAATATAAAACACTCAAACAGTTCAGTGATATGTTCAACCTGTATTGAAAAACTTGGTATTAGACTACTCTCTGTCCTTAAACCACACATGTTTAATGCATGATAATAGTATTTATCCAACATCATGAAGATTTACTGCTTCTTAAAGCAACATGGAAAACACCATTCATCTGTGTTACTCTTTGCCAGAGTTTAGTTGCAGCTCTCTGCATGGGTCACCCTTTACCCACACTATGAGCATGCACCAGCACAATCTGCCCAGGAGCTGGCTGTTTTGGAAGGAGGAAGGGATCCCAGGTTTATTCCTTCCAGAAAGGGAAGTAAATATTTTATTTCATGGCTCTGTGGCTTTGCAGCCAGCATAAGGGTTTGTTTCTGTATGAGAGGGTTGCAGGCCTTGCTATCCAGGGGCCTTGCTGGTAGCACTAGTGGAAACACTGGAAATGGTAGTGATGCAGAGGAAGGGGACCTAGGGCTTTTCCAGCCCGCAAAAAGAAACGTGGCATCTTCAGCCCAGGGATCAATAGATGCTGCTGCTTGCTTTGTTTCGCGTGACCTGGAACCACCCTACTTTTTTCACCTTGTTACAGGGCAGCACTGAAGCACAAGTCACTGTGTGGTGTCCTCAAAGGCTTGTGCAGCCCTGTGTAAGGAAAAGGCACAAATCTTCATTGCAAAGGATTGTGAAAGACTCTGACAACTGACAGCAGCAAACTCACATGGTTGCTTGGTGCCACGTGTAAATGAGGGTTTTTGTTTGCAGAAGGGCAGCTCTGCTTGTATCATGTTCTCCTTCAAGAGATTAATTCTCCCTAGACCTAATGTTAGCACAGTGAGTCCAGAGATACTACTCATCAATTAAAAATTCAATAAAAATAAGCTGTCATTACCATAATCCTTCAGACTGGGAAACATGGAGTCGAGAGCTGTACCATCCTGGCCTGTGACAAAAGCCCCAAAGACTGCTGGCTGTGGTGTTAATTGATTGGCGTCATTTATAAGTAATCTAACAATCCTGAATAATTTATTTTGCAGTGGCATGTGCTGAAAATATACAGCTGCACAGATATCTGCAGAGCTTCAGAAGAAATGGTGCTAAACAGGGTGTAAGGCAAAGATTAAGATTCAGTGATATCCTTAGGAGCACTTCATCATATGCTTGCTCTCCAGCGCTTTTATTACAGCAGAAGTATATAGATCTGACAGTGGGAATGTATAGACCTGGGTGGTCAACACGTACAGGCTCAATATTCTCTTTCACAGCAGATTACCCATAATGAACTTTAAAAGCGAGGAAGGTGGATGCCAAGCAGGAAATACGCAGCGCTGAGGACAGCCCTGCCGAACCACAATAAAAATTGACCGCTGTGTTTTCTCAACAAGGATGCTGATGATGGGGAAAAGTCTAACGATTTAGTCTCTCTCCAGCCAAAATAGGATAAAAATTTTTGCCGTTGACTGAGCAGGTTTTCCAGGGGTCACCTAGTGGGGAGTGACTCTCATCAACCCACATTGTTTTTACAACTGCATGAAAAGCCCCAGCTGATATACTTTGAAATCAAGAGGAACGGCCCCAAAGAGCCTGAAGGACTGAAGAGGCTGTCAGCCAAAGCCAAATCTCTTCCCTTTTGGATGCACAAATGAAAAGTTCATGTGAGCGCTTATTTGCTCAGGCAAAGCTGCCACTACAGCCAAAGGCTGATGACCTGGGCCTGTTTCAAGTCCACATCACCCCTGAACCAGCATGGATCCCACCCCCACAGGCCAAACCCTGCTCCTTTGCATTTCTCTTAAGGGCAGAAAGCTTTTCCCTAAATTCCATTTTGCTGGAATGATTAACTGCATTTGTGGGAGTCACTTTGAAAAATTGTGTATGTGCATTGTAACTGAAGCCTAATCCCATGCATGTTTGCAAAACAACATGGAACTCAACCCCAAAACACGCATGATGAAAGGATGGGCTCCTTACAACATCATTTCTGTGCTGCTGTATCAAATTTTAAAAGTAGAGAACTATATTCTTGAAAACAGATTCATGTGGCTAGCTTAAAATTGCATTTGTACAAAACATTTGTATTTTAACAAGTGTAGCAGGGCGGGGGATTTCTTTCTGAACATAAGCTTTTGAAGTGAAGTGATCATGCGGAAATCCTAACTTTCATTTTACGAAGTTTTTGGTTCTTCAATCTGTTCTTGGAACAGAGCCTAAAAATACAACCAAATATAGCTAAATGCCTCAGAAACTAGAATGGCATGGAAAAAAAGCATGCAAACTTTTATTTTGAAACTCTTTTTTTCTTCCCTCCCTCCTGACTTTGACCCTGTTTTGGGGCCCAGAGGGTGAACCTACTAACCCTGAGTACGATAAGCTCTGCTGTCTCCATGGGACTTTTCCATCTGCACTGCATTTCGAGAACTGTTCTTGTTTGAGGGGAATGCCGACTGCAGGCAGCAAATCCCATCTTGCTCCACAGAAGTCAACAGAGAGCTCTCCCTGACTTCAGTCAATGCTGGATAGCATCCAAAGAGAGTGAGGGCAGCAGGGAATATACTTGTTATCATTATTCATGTTGGTTGTGTAAACAGTGCTCACTTGTGACTGAGAAATATGTGACTTTTTCCTATAATTTTAAGGGAAAAAAAATGTTTACCAAGAAAATAATCATTACTGCACACTGATTGCTCATTTTTTCCATTGCTCTGCATGTAAGAGCACGCATTGGTACAAATATAACTGATCTGGTTAAGTGTTTTAATACACCGGGGAGTAAATTGTTTGGGATGAAAGAAATTCATTATCCACAGTTTGCAGGGCTGAAAGTCTCGCTGTTTTAATGTTACTGCCGAGTAAAAAATTTAAAAGTGCATGCTGTGGCAAGCTGAATATGTCTTTAGATTCTAGTCTAGTACACTAAGCATATTAATTAGATTACTGTTCATTCTTTCAGTAGTGCTGAACCCCTAACATGGCTAGTAGGATAACTAAAGGTAATCAGCCAAAGAACAGCCAATTTTCCCTAGATTATTTTCCCGTTAATTTAATTCACAATGGGAAAAACTCGTGGTTTCCTCCTAGGATAGGGATGGGCAAAGCATAAGTGGTAAAGACAGAATATCTCAAGAGGTCACAGATGAATCCAAGAGCTAATGTATTTGCACAGGAGGCAGGGGAGTGTCTCAGGCTGTGGACTGCAGCAGTGTGTGTGCACCCACTCCAGGTAGTGCAGGCTAGACCCTCTCCTCTCCCTGCACACAGAGGGCTCCTGTACACAGCAAACACAGCCAGGCCTTACACAGACCTTTAGTGTTCGGACAGGGATTCTGCGATAAAACTAAAGGACCTTCTCAACTAGGCTTTCACATCAGCTTTTTTCTATAGGAACTTTATTTTTGTCCATACTTCCCTCCAACATGTGTATGATAAAGGAGAGAGAAACATATTTATTTACTTACTTATTTGTTTGTTTGTATTTCACCCCTTCTTTGGCAAAACTTCACAATTCAAAAAACTCAACTTGCAATATCTGAAGCAGTTCCTCTTCATTAATACAGTGGGAGTAACATCTCGGGAAATTAAATGCTTCCCATCTGGACTTTTGTATATGGCTGCTGCCAGATACCACTTTGAACCCTGAGGTCAAGACATTGAAGAGAAATAATTTCCAGTTCATTTAAAAGCTTTGTGGGGTGGGATGGCCCATGGTTCAGCATAAATCTCTTTATAAAGTTAGGTTTGCTAGGGATCAGTTAGGTGGCTTCAAAAAAAAATTAACTTCTAAGATTATTTTTTTTAGATAGCCCCAGCCTGTCGTTTTAGAAAATACTGCTAGATTGTATGGCTGTAAAGCTATAGCATTGCTGTGCACAGCTTGCACTAGAGATGAGGTAGAACTGTAGAATTCCCATATAAGGTTTTTGACTGCCTTGGAAAAATTGTATGCCCATCAATAAGGCCCCAACATAAGAGATCCCTCCAGCTTTTTGCCTTGCCCTCTGCCAAAATTTTGGCACCTTTGCAGCAGAGGTGGTTAGGAACCCATGCCTGCACTGCAGTGCTGGGAGCTGAGGCAGCGGGGAGGGAGCTCTCCCTGTGCTGATTGCAGCTGACAGCAGCCCCGAGGGGCCCAGAGCAGCTGTGGGGAGTGGGAGAAGCCTCAAGGGAACCGAGCCAGGAGCAGGACCCCATTGCAAGGCAGGGCCGGCTGCTCAGCCAGCACAGTCACCACTCCCAGCTGCCTGCATCAGTTCTGCACTGGAGGGAGGTGCTCTCCTAGCTGCGAGGGTCTGCCTGCACCTCGGCTGCCCCAGTCTGCTGGCTGCTGTGTAACACGAACCGCAGATGAAGATTAATTAGCAGCACCACATCCACAGAAGTACCCACAGCACCAGCCCCCCTTGTTCTGCTTCCCGGGATGCCATCCTGCCTGGCTCCCCAGGCTCACCCAGGAGCAAAACTAGAACTAAGCACCCTACAGACATTCCCAGGCAGCCCCCACCTACAATTTTCTGTTTAGGAAAACCCTGCATTTCATAATGAACTCAGTCATGCTGCCGGAGCTCAGCATGTCCCTCAGTCAAGCCCTGTGCTGCGCCACAGCAGAGCTTATGCAGTTCATTATCCCTGCAGCTAAAGGCACCTTGGCAAAGATGCTGCAGGGACCTGAGGTCACTGTGTATTCATGGCACTTCTTGAACAGCTCCAGAGTTACTGCCTGGCCCTGTGCTGGCCTGCACATTCACGTGAGGGGGTTCAGACCTTGTGGGTGGGACCTAGGGGTGGACAGAGAACGTGTCTCTCACCAGTATTTGAGCCCCACACCTCTTTCACTCCCTGTCTAACTGAAGGGACTGCTTTGCACTTGCACAGAAAATGACAAAACCGATGAAGTGAAAAGCCATTAATTTGGCTGTATCTTGTCTCAGTTTTTGGATACCTACACAGAGGCACTGGACTGTGACTGATACTCATGGCCAGGAGCTGTCACCATTCCAACAAGCATTAGTGGAAAACTGCCGCCTCACAAACCCTGTCTGGGAAAACAGGCAAACTATCCAAATTTAGGAAGAAAAAGTAGGGGTACACAAAGCCAGGGGTGACAGTAAAACTGAAGGAGGCTGTGTCTGCTAAGGGCTGCACTGGTGCTAAGCCTAGGGCTTACAGACATTTTTGTCATTGTCTGTTTCACTAATCCTAGTTTGGGGGGTCCCTGGTTAAAGTGGAACGCCTAAAAATCAACAGGTGCAGAAGTGCTTCATGTATGTGCCTCAGACAGATCTTCTTTTTTAGACCCATCCTGAGAAACTGGGTTTGGACAAGTAGGGGTAGAGGAGGAGTGTCCTTTCCCTGCTCATGCAGTATGTTCTCTAAGCTCTGCTCTTCTGTCTGCTTCCCTGAGTGTACTGAGAAGTGCAGAAACCTCAGTAATTTTGGTGTCCTGACCTGATATCACTGCCAGTTTTATCTCCAGCCCCTTGCTCCAAAGGCTTTGGCATTTGCTATTGCCAAAGGATCACCGTCCTGTCCTCTTCCCCTGGTCTGTCCAGCTGGACAGAGGGGTGCAGGATTTGTTCCTCCATGAAGAAAACAGTAAGGAGTTGAAAATGCAGTTACTCTGTTGCTCTGTGAGTGCCAGCATTGCCCCAGGATGGTACCATTTCACACAGGAGAACTGCATGGCCCTGCTTCAGCCTGAAGCTGCAGCCCTGGCCCTTATCAGGTATTGACTATCTATGAGGACAATAGCACGAGGAATTTTGTTTGCTCAGGTAATGACAGACTTTATTATAGAGCAACTGTACCATACCAAACATGTTTAATAATTAAGCAATGAGATATGACGAGAGGCAAATTCCAGCACAATTTTTACATGCCTTGGATTGTATGAGGAGGCCAAAGGCCAAGGAATTTTCAACAGATGCTCAAACTATTTTGCATTTGAATCACCTATTCTGTCTAGTTTTCCACACTCTTTAGCACAATGGTGATATTCTGTCATAAATTTTGTAAGCATTAAATTTCTTATGGCCTGAGACCTTGGAATCTATTCTCCAAGTGATATATGTGTATCACTGGCATGCAGAACATGGAATGCACCCCTTTGTCCATGATTAAGTCTGGAATTGATTTTCAGACCACAGTTAACAGGTCTGAAAAATAGGTTCACTGATGGAATTGCTGACAGATTAACTACGTCAATGCAAGGGAACATCAACTCAGTGCCATGGTTGCTAACTCTCAAATATTTCTCCTTATGCCTTAAAAAAGAAGAGATAAACTTGAGCTTTTGAGACTTTTGTTTTTGAGCTTTTGTTCTTATCTGCTGCAAATTTGATACGAGTTCTGTTTACTTCCCACTTGTCTCTCTACTTTAGAACTTGAGCACATTATTATGAAATGCGATCATTTCCACAGAAACACAACACTACTGCAGCATCAATTCTTTAATCCTATAAAATCAGGCAAAGCCAGACTGAAGATTCTCACAATAGATTTACAACAAGCTCTTTGTGGTGTGTTTTGCAAGGACTTTCTTTATGCAGAGAACATAATACTGGGTAGTGTGACGTGCTGTACAGCAAATATTTGTTTTTGAGATAAGCATGGAGGCTTGAAAGGTCTAATGAGCTAATTGAAATAAATAAGGCTGAGCTGGAATTCAGGGCCGGATGTGTGTGGCAGTGATGGGGAAGCTGCCCAGATGCTTTGCCACTCCTTCTCTAAAGAACAAAATTCTCATTGGCAAGATACTATAGCTTTGGGCTGCTGACCCCTCCCCACCTCTGCTTTAGATAATCCATACCTGCAGGATTAATACAAGCCATTACTGGCATTAATGGGTTTACTAATATTTAAGAGAGTGTGTACTTCATCAGGACAATTAAAAGCAGAATCATGCTCTTTGGAATGGCCAGAATATGTTGTTCAGAGGAAAAAGAGCAAACTTAAAAACTAAATGTTGAATATTCTGTAATGTAGTCATATACATCTGTAATGTTCATTAGAGACACCAAAATGTAATCGAGATTCCTGCCCTCAAAAGCTTCTCCTTCAGCAGAAACCTGAAGTTCAGGGTGCACTGGAAACTCATAGGAGGCAACCTCATCCTGAGGCAGAGAGCCATCTTGCACAGACTAACTGTGGCCATGTGTAGGGTGGGTGGACACAGACCAGCCTGGATGGTCACCAAGTGCCAGCTCAGAGCTGCTTTTAAACACAGCATAGATGAAGATCTGATTACAATACAGAGGGGCAAGGGTGAGGAAAGAAGGCATCAATTAAGACAGGATCATCTGACTGTGTGCTTAGGTATTTGCACACCTTCCTGTGTGCTCAGCCAGCTGTGTGTGTGTAACATCTGGAGTTGGGAGGGGAGTACAGCTGGGACAAGGTCCTCTCCTGATTCCTGCAGATAATCGGCTTTTGCCCTGAGGCACTACACTTTGCTAACCATCTTCTTCAAATCCAATTTTAAACAGACTGCGGGATCAGACTGTAACACTGGCTGGCCAGGACAGCATATAACTCAAGGTATGACATATACCTTGCAATGCATTTCACTGGAAAGTGAAGAAATAAATCAGTTCTATTAAAAACAACAATAGCCATGTCTTTCTATGTGGCTACTCTTTATATTATATTTAGATAGCGACTCTTATCATTTTCTTGAATAAGTAAGGGCTGTTTTACAGAAGCTTCAAGAAAATGGCTGCATTTTAGTACAGTCTAATTGACTTTTATGGTTATCTCTGAGGATTCCTGGTCATAAAAGCTAATTAAATTATACTGATCTACATATTCAAGAACCATTCTATTTCTTATCCTTGGAAAGGGAAAAAAAAAAAAAAAACCAACCAAACTGGAGGCTTATACTCATGATTAGAACACCTCAGTTTGATTTGCTCACTGTTACAGGATATATTTAACCTTCTTGAATAAGTAGCTGTCCTTACCAGTTTGAAGAATGTTGGTTATGTGATTTCATATCTCTCATTCTGCAAATGTAGAAAGATCTATATACTCAATTTACAATTCTACATTCATCTATAATTCCCAAGAGAAAAGGTTAAAAAGGAAAAAAAAAAAAAAGACAAAAGTGAATCATCTAAATCTTCATGATAGGGTCTTTATAAAGTAGACTTTTTGCATTTTCACCATAATCTCTTTTTTGTGTGTCCAGTTTTTATTTTTACCTTTTAGTTCCATGCACCTTGTAAGAGATCCTGCCTACTTATATTAACAGCTTAACAGTGTGCCAACCCTAATACTGTAAAAAAATTGCTATTTTTTAATCTGAAATCCCATTATTTTTCTGTTTTTATTACCTGCACATTGCCAGATTTCCAAGATGTTTAAGCACCAAACAAATCAGATGAGTGCCAAGTAAGGTTTTATGAAGCAGGCAATATTTCTGAAAGTCTTAGCAGAAGTTTAGAACTATCTTTCAGCACCTAAATACCTTTCAAAACACAGCCTAAGGCAATAAGCAAAATTCTGCCTTAGAATTATGGCCATTTGCCCTGACAAAAATTGCAGAAACCAGTTCCTCTAGAGTTAGTATCCACATGTTTCAACCCTTTTATTTAGAGGCCTTCTGACACAATGCACCATACTGATCTCTGTCTAAATGCCTTAATACAGCTAAAAGCAACACATCACACACTAAAGAATTTTCAAGAATTGCCCAGCAGCAACCCAGACTCCAGCAGCTTGCACCCACCACATCAGGGGACACAAAATGCTCTAGACACCAGCAGTCAGTGGGAACATCCTCATTGTGATTTTCTATTATGAATTGACTGAACAGCTGACTTGTTCACCTTCTGCCTGTCTGTCCCCCCTTCTCTCAACTGCTGTGGTTCCAAGTATTCAGGGGACTGCTGTTAACATCTTGTTTTTATCTGAGAAATGCCTGGCAATGCAAGGCACAAGCATTGTCATTTCCACCACTCCTTCTTACTGCTGACCCACTCTTTTTTTCCAGTTCCAAGCAGCTTTTAAAAACACTCCTGAAATGATTTTTTAAAAGTTCATTTACCAAATATAAAGTAGTACAAGGAAGACATCAAGAAACCAGTGCAGTTTGCACCAATAAGTATTAGCACCAACAAATCCCTCTGCGAAGACCCTCAGTGCTGTGGGAGTTTGTAATGAGGAGGAAAATCTAAAGATCACTTCCAAACAGAAAAACAGGAGCCAATTTGTCAAAAACAATGGAAAAAACCCCCACCATTTTCTACAATGGAATGCAAAAAATTACCAGTGCTTTGCAAAGCACCATGAGCTTCCAAAGAAAAAAAAAAGTAAACAAAAGGAGGTAAGGCTTCTGCTGGTTTGCTAATTTAACCAAACTGTGAAAGGAGGCAGTGAGGGATCAGCCTAAAGATTGGTCTCTGCCTGTGTTTCATACTATTTAAGACCTTACTGAGCAACAGGTGCCACTTCTTTAACAGGAGTTGTTAACCAGCTATTAGCTATGGTTGGCTGAAGAACTGGGGGTCTGCTTTTCTTCAGTGAGGAACAGACCAAAGCAAGAACATTGTGAGACAAAGAATAAGGACTCCCATTGAAACATGTACCTCTCACATTCTTGTCAGCATGCATGTACAGCACCTCGGTGACAGCACAGCCACCTGCTCTACACTGCTTTTTCTACTCTGAATTACATAAAATTCAGGATTCTGTGCATTCTCTGAGAAGTTACTGACGAAAGCATACATTTGCAGATGCAAGAGGTCCCTGTTTACAGAGATCCTACCCAGCAATGCTTCCCTGAGTGCAGCTGCAATCAAGCTGGGGAGTTGCAGTCCCCCGCTCCTGCCAGGGATTCCCTGGATGCTGCTGGGCCAGCACCTCCCTGGGGGCCAGGGCCTGCAGGGTCTCACCAGGGGGACAGGTGGGGCAGAACTTCACCCTGGGCAGGGACCAGGGCAGCTGGGGGCAGCTGGGTTCCAGCAAGAATCCAGATCACTGGGCACCTCTGTGGAGGAGAGGCAGCTCCAAGGGCAAGCCAGTCTGAAGGGCAGGGTCCCTGAGGGTCAAGGGCGTCCGTGACTGGGCATAGCTGTAGAGCAGTGTCACAGCTCAGATAGAAGTCTAAAGGCCTGAGCCAAAATGGGGCCCATGGGTAGAGGTCTGGTTCCTGGAGAGGCAGGGCAGGGGCCATAAGTCCCTGTTAGTGCACCCACAATGCTTATCAGTCAGGAAACCTTGCTTGCTCTGCTGTCATTAAGGGTCTGGGGCTTTTCCTGTGGTCTTCATGCCTTTCCTGTCTTCCCAGGACTTCTGTAATCTTTCTTGCTGAAGTCCTTGTAGGCACACAGATGCACAACAAAAGTTATCTCCTGCACTGTCCTCTTGCATCAGCATACCCTTGGGCATCCCTGCTCCAGCTCCACTGTGACTTCAGTAGGGGTGGAGGTCCCTTCCTTTCCAGATGAGCTGGTGGCTTTTTTTAGGTTTATCTTGAAGGAAAAGCAGCTGATTATGCTCGCAAAGTTTAACCCAATCCAGAAAAATATTAGCGGGGACCAAGCAGTCTCAGGTGCATATGTCTTAGTTTTATTTACCTAACACCAAGGCCTTCAGGTTCTAATAAATAGTAACGTTTCAAGGGTCGGGTTTCTGTGGTGAATTTGTGCACACAAAAAGAAAGTGTATCAGCTCTGCAAGGGGTCTGGAAATCCAGAAGGTCTTTGTTTCTACCTGGGAAATCTGACCCCCAGGTTCGTCCTCAGCAGGGCTGGGCTGCAGGTGCTGCTGACAGCTGCAGCAGTGTGCACTGTGCCTCTCAAGTGAATCTGTGATCTGATCAGGCAGGTCAATAAATACGGCTGATATATTTTAATTGACTAGTTTCACAGACCCATTATGTCTGTGTTCATAGATGGATCTCTAGGGAAGAGATTCACAACTTTTCTTATTAAAAATGTTTGAAGCTCTTTGCCACCACTTTGCCATACTTCAGAATGAAACTGCTCCAGCTGAACTTTTTTCTTTTTAGCAAAGCTGCTCATCTCTGTCTGTTTGATCTAAGGACAGTTATCTTGATTAGCATGCAGGATCTGATAAACAAGGGTGCACAATAAGATTAGAGCCCGTGGTGTTGACAGTAACATGGTCCATCCACAAAAACCTGCTGAGTGCTTAATGAGGACCCAGAGAGTCCATTCCCCCCTGATCACACTCTGCTTCTACCTCCCACCCATCCTCACCCACAATACTGTTTCACTGTTGTGTCCTTCCCACAAGGCACCACAGTTTCTGTAACAATTGATTTTTGTGACTCAAATGCATTTCTGAATGCAAAACAGGATTGCAAAAGAACTGCTGAGGCAATGACGGTCACTGTTTTGGATTCCTCCACAGATATCTTGACAAGAACGGTAAGTGTGCTGTTTTAGCACAGGGGCTGTAATGTAACTAGAAAATTTCTTGATCTTTTAGGAAAATGGAAGCTTTATAAGTCCTCAATTTACTGTCTGACTGTACAATGTTTCAGTGACAAGAGAGTACCAGTTTTTTAAAAATAACTCTTATTTGGAAACCTCCCTTCCTATTGGAATTGGGGTATATTGGTCCCTTAAATAGGAGGTAGGAACCTAAATGCCCTTTAGGGTGTAGTCCTTAGATGCTTCTTGTCAGATAATGGCCTGCCCACAGGGATGTATGACGTGGGTTTGACACTAAATTCATGAATCCTGAAACTGGGTATGAAAGTGACGGGGAGGATACTGTGCTGGACAGACAAGCCTCCTGCATCATCCAGGTTGTTACAAGTACATCAAACCATTGTTCATCTCTCAGGAGCTCAGCAACCCTTGTTAAAACTCTGGTACTGATCATAAGGATATTTCTATGGGGAGATTGCAATCCAGAAAAAAAATCAATTTAATATATTGACCACAGATGATCTGTAGTGTGCCAGAGAGACAAGTGGTGTTCATGCTAGAAATGACAGTCTTTGTACCAGACCTTGTTTCAGTAGCACATGAGAAAACAGTTCTGTCTCTCAAAACCCTACAGTTTAAAACAAGGAAAAAATGCAGCAGATAGGCAGAAGAGAAGACAAGAGGACAAGTTTAAGGAAGTGGTGAAACAAATATTTGCCAGTCTAGTAGGTCTCATGCAAACTCATGGAGATAATATGGAAAAAGGAGAGTTTTAAAGGAGAACTGCAGAGACATTATCAGCTATGCAGGTGTTTCAGGGAGAGCTTCTCTTGAGTGTTTGGGACAGCACGAGACAGAGCATGGAGGCGTGTGTTAGAAACGCTAGCAGGAGGCCATGGTATTGGTACAGTCAAAGACACAAACTGGCTTCTCAGTCCTGAAGGAGGTGGCAGGTAGGATGAGGATAAGCCATGCTTCTCCCTGACCCCCAGTCAGGCACAGAGGGAAGGTACCGGCAGAGACACTCCCTTAGAGCATTACAAACACTGTCTGTTAACAGTGAAAAAGCCCCCCTTACTTTTGACCTGCTGTGAGTCAAAAATAACTATAAAACTGAAATGGAAACAGATGGACAAATAACTGCTGAGGAAAAGGACTCCGTAAAAGCAGTGTAAACACAGAGTCTTCCAATGTTTCTAAAACAGCTTTTTCTCTGCCTACAATTCAATAAGAAGGTACTGGATGTACCTTCTGATGTTTGTAAAGATTTAACTACAAATTGAGAGTTTTATTCCCCCATTTATCCTTTTGTTGTCTGTTGGTACTTATTTTCATAGATCTTCCTTACCACACTGGATTTTCTAACATTCAGCAACCACTTCTTGCTTCAGCTGCACTTTTTTATATCAATATAACTGCTTTTTGCATGGTCCCTTAGTGTTTGTTCTCTGCTTTGTTTGGATTAAAAAAGAAGGACTTGCACTTGCAATCCTACCAATTGCTACTTGAATATTTACCAGTACCTACTTGTAAATTCCTAAAAGTCTTAGTGAGTTTTGCATAATTGTTCTGATTATTATCTCTATTGTCCTTTATAAGGGAAAACTTGTGTCAGAGTCATCACTATTCCACATTCTTCCAGCTCCAGAAAAAACCGTGAAGTCAGGCCAGATAGATGCCTGGATTTGACCCTGCTAGTCTGCTTATCCATGTGTGTGCCAGATGTTCGGGTTAAAGCATAGCCCAGATCACTGAAAGTGCAAGTAGGAGGGAACTAGAGTTGCAAGGAAAAGGCAACCTCACCTTGTCACACTAGGGACACCACAATCAGTACGTAGTTTCACCCCTCTTGCAGAAACAGGGGTAATCTTCTCCCTGACACCAAAAATGTCTGTGTTTGCTCTGAGGAGCTGCTGTGCAGGGCTGATGTGCTGGCAGGATGCTGTCCTGAAAAAAGTTCTCTGAAAGTTCAGGCACAGATGGATCAAAAACAATTGACAGCTGTCCTGACTACAGCATTACCATCCACACAAAGATTGTCAGCACTTTTTTTCTCTTAATTCTCTTGGTTATAGTCACCTTACAAGACTATTAGAACATACAAGCAAAAAAAGAATCCCAAATTATCATTAAAACTTGTTTCTTCGTGCCTCTTTTGGACTAGATGGTCTCTACCATCTGTGCAGTGCATGGATATTTTTAGCAATTGTAAACTATAGTGATGGGCCAGAAACATGCAGTTTAGTACATTTCAGTCCAGAATCTGAATTTGTGCCATTTGAGTCAACCACATTCAATGTATTTGTAATGTCACCTATATCAACAGTGTGTTTGTCCTCTGCTAAAAATCATACTATGTAGAATAAAGTACCACAGTTCCTTTTAAAAAAAATTTCCTGATCTGTAATTGTGGTGACATGGCCATCAGGAGGCAGGGGCAGTGTGGTAGGTCAGGAGGATGGCTGCCACAAGGTCTGTCCCATTAGTTCACCATTAGTGGGTTGTATGAACTCTATGGGAAGGGTACGTGCAAAGGCTCAAAAAGGAAGCCCACTCTCATCATTCTAAGTAATTATATTTAACTAACATTGCTTCAACTACAGGAGACATTTCAAATGGTAGTATTTAAAAATGGCTTAGTCACATCATGGTTTTTTGACCTATTGACTATAATGTATAACCTACAAATATGCAAAAGGAGAAAACACATGAGTCAAAAGTAGGTGGAGGCAAGATCCTTCACCATGTTTCAGTCCCTTTGTGAAGCGTTGACAACATAGCAAAAAAATCCACAAAGCTGGCAGCAGCAAATACTCCTTTGGTTAAAGCACTGCTGAAGACAGTAGTAAAACCTGGACACTTGTGCCATTACTGTCCGAGAGGAATGCTAGGAAGGGGACTGGCAAGGACATGAAAAGCAAGTGTGGCTCTTGGTTGTGTTTAAGCTGCAGTACCTTTGAAAAATGCAGTACATGCCACTGAAGGTACAAAAAGGTGAGTGCCCCCAGGCCTATGACATTTACATCATATTTCCTGGAGATCCAGCAAAGTATTTTGTCCACAAATTTTGGAAACAACTGTCATACAATATTGACAAACAGCTGAATTATTTATTTCGAAGAATAAAGAAGAAAATTATCCAGATGGCATTGAAAGGAGACTGAGAGTCAGGAAGGCTGGGCTATGTCCTGGTTCTGTCTTTAAAAGGCTGTTGAATTGTATAATTCTCTTAACATACATGCACATTGCCATGTCCACCTTTTAAATTATAGTGCTCATCTGCTGATGAAGCTTATATCATTTCTAAGAAAGTAATTTAGATACCTGGATGACAGGAGCTCTGAGCATGCATTGCATTATTGCTGGCCCATGTGGTCTGGGGAGATCTTCACTGAAATATTAAGCAATAATCTGATTGATTCTTCTTATGACTTCTTGAACTGAGCCATTACCCAAAGTTAGATGTCTTTGCTGATTTGACAAGAAGCCTTGGAGAAGGTCCTAGGTCTTTCTTTACTTCCAAACATCTTTAAAAGACTTTTATGCTTAGAGATTTACCAAACAAGTCACCATTCTGCTGCCTGTGGGTCAAAGAACAGATCTTTGTGCTAGGCTTTTCTCAGGGCTTGTTCAAGCATTGCCCTTTCAGTTGTTTTCTCATCATCTCTGTCCCTCTGTTGGCAGGCCAGGAAAGGGTCATCATTGCTTCCATCTCTAAAACATATTTAACTTCCAAAGGTGTTATCCAGTAGGCTGTCAGAGACTTTATCTGGATCCTTCTTGTAGATTATGATCTCCTCCCTTTGTTTTTTCATTTATAGAGGCTCTTATTTTTAAAGTTCTCTTTCACACCCTCCAGCTTCAGTGGGGTACAGCCTTACAAACAACATTTGTTTAATAGAGTGAAAGGCCCTTTTTACCACCCGTAGTATTCCTTCTGACTTCAGCAATAATTTTGCTGCAAACTGAAATCAGAATCTGCCCTGCATTTGGCAGGGCCTTGACTTAGTTGCTAGCAGAGGCACCATTTTTCAAACAAATATTTACATTTGTGTTTTATTTGTGGTTGATCCTATGGGAAAAAATTAAATGTGTTCTTTTCCCAATTAAATCTGAATGATTCATATTTGGGGTTAAGAGTTCACTCTGTGATTTTTACTTGCTTTGCTATAGTTTTATTGCTGAATTTGCTATGTTGAAGAATTGCATGTGTCAGAAATAGTCAGCAGGCAACTTAATTAAGCAGAAGCATACATTTCTGAATGTCACATGGATGGTCCAGAAGTGTGCACAGACAGCTTCAGAGGAAGGTCAGCAGCATCAGAAAATGTTCCTCTAAGCAACTGAGAACTTTAAGGACAGATATAGGGGTTTTATATTTAAAAATAACCTTATAGCTAATCATTCTACCCATATGTTGAAGAGCTGCTGCTTTGTCATTTCCTTGAGTTTGTTTAGTTTATATGGCAGTATATGCAATGTCTAGATAGATTATGGATTGTTTTTCTGACTTCAAAACCCAGAAGTTTCACCTAGAGTTTAAAAAGGGAGTATTAAAGTTACTGCAAATGGGCTGTTCTACTGATTTTGAACAGTACAGGCTTTCAGGTTTCTTATTCCAAGTAAAATGATTAGACCAGACACTCTTGATATTATGAGTTTATCAATGCTCACAGGGATCCTGTGAAGGTAGAAAACTAAAGTGCATAATCCATTCATATAAAGTTACCTACAAGAAAGTGCAGTTCAGGGAACAGACACAGTCTAGACACCTCACCCACAGTTCTCATGCCAAAATCTTGCTGGGGCAGTAGGAAACTCCTGTGCAAAGAATTCTAGCAGGTGTGGGCCTTATCTTTGTTCCTTCTACACATCACCTCTGTTTTCCCAGCTGCAGTTGCTTTTGCCTCCCTGAAGCTTTTGTGCTGAGCAATTAATATTTGTTGATACATACTCTATTTGAAAGAGTAACATTTTGTATTTTCATTTATTTATACAATTCCTTACTCTTGCTGCAAGAAATGCAGTTGTAAATGGATATTCCATTGACTGTGTAAGCAATCAGGGCTTTAATTTTGCTTTCAGTGAAGTTTCAGTTTTCTACTGACACAAGAACAGATCATGACTGCTTTTGATAATTACAGCAAAAAGAGAGTAGCTGCCATTAATGTAATGCAGTTTTCCAAATCAATATTGTGGCCTCTTCCTCCCTGATCTGCTGAAATACAATTTCAGAAATGCAGAACACATGGCTGTTCGTGGGGAGGGAGGCACAGAGTTCCTAATGCTACCTCACTGTTTGGAAGAAGTAAAATCTAAGTTGGTGGGCCTTAAAGAGGAGAGGCTGAGGGGAGCTGGTAGAGTTAAGCAGTTTTATAAAGCAAATGACATCTGCTTAGGCCACAGTAGTGCCTGTACTAGTTCCATGCAGGGGGAAGGTATTATCACCCTCCTCCTTGCTTCCTCATTGGTTATTTTTGGCTCCAGACGAGCCCTTCATTCCTCTTTACCAAGAACGCTAGACTTCCGTCACCATCGCGAGAAGAACAACGGCAGCAAAACAATGTGCATGTCTGGGAGTGCTCCAAAGAATGAAGCTCAAAGATAGAAATTGTTATGATATTTTAACAGAATAAAGAGGGTTTCCAATTTAGCAACTGAGTTTATGTCATAAAATGTTATACTGGCAAAGACATACTTTGCAAATACATTTTCCAAGCTTTCCCAAAGTCAGCTCATGCCCCATATATTTCATCTTGTCATTAGGATATCTTGTGAAGTTCAAGAAGTAATATGAATGTTTCTAAAACAGTGAGGCCTCACATGGCAAAGTACAGTGTTAGAGAAACACACAGGGGCCTATGTTCCATCAGAGCACCCAACTCTACCAAACACTGCATTGACTTCACCTATTTCTTGATTGTTGGGGGATTTTTTTAAGATAGAGAATTGTGATAAAACAAAAATTTAATACAATATTTCAATCAAAATTTTCAGAAAATATTTTCAATAATCAGGACACGTTTTTTCACACAAGAATGAATCTTCCAAATTCTGTGGAAATCATGCCATGCATCTGCACTTTTGGACATTTTCAGCATCCTCTAGTCCAAAAATCTCACACATAGGTCGGATTTTTCTGAACATTCATGTCTACTTTGGGGATGTTTTAATCTGAATTAGTGACCTAAGATTTCTGCATAGCCAATCCCAATGGGAGAAGAAAACACTTCCAAAAATAATTTTCATTTTATCCCAACCCAGACACTTAAAACAGAGATACATCAAGTCCTTTTAAAGTGCCTGTCTATCTATTGATAATAAAGACAGCCCAAGGTGACTAGTTCAGACATATATCTTTGTATTGTCAGTGACTCAAGTTGGGTGAGCTGTATTCTGCCCCATATGTCTTTTTGATTTTACAGGCTCTCTTGGAAGCAGACTAGGCAGTAGACAGTAAAAATACTGAGACATTTTTGTTCCATATACGAGAAAGTTTGGTGTTCCCCCAGCAGGTCTACTCACCATATGTCTTTACATTTGTTCTGTATCACAAAATTGACTTCTTGTTGCTTGGTTAAATACAACATTTTTGAGAAACTGACATATGGTGGTACCACGCCACTCTTCAGAACTGGGATTCTATGGAGAGCAATGGGGAATTCTGTTTAAAAACTGGTGTTAAAAGCTGTCCTTAAAAAATCTCTGCTAAATGGGGAAGAGTTTTTCATCAAAGGCACCTCTTCTTAAAATATTGGTAAATTACTTAACTACTATGAGTTATTTGTATCAGAAAATGCTTATAGCAGCTGTTGAGTATGGCACTGAAGTGGATTTGATTCTGTGCATCCAAATGCTTGAAAATTCTTTACACATAGACAGATGTTTAAGATGCAAATGTGTTAGAGCTGAACCTGTCAGATCTAAAAAAAATCTTGTTTGCTTGCTGTTTTCTCCCTCTTTCAAGTAACATTCATTTCATTATTATTTTTATGTTCCAGGGTAAGGAGTAAATAATGTAATGGCAACCAGCTGTCTCACTGGCACCACTCTCCCTGCCCCCTGAGGCTTCCATACAATCAGTGGGTGTCCCACACTGTGAGAGCCAGCTGAAGAGAGATCTGGGCAGGGCACATTTACACAGCTCCAGAAGGCTGAGACTATCTTATAAAAGCTTTCTGGGTGTTGCTATTTCCCTCTGGACTAAGCCACACGGGTCAAACTGTACCACATCCAGGGGTAATGTGGTAGGAAATATCAATAAATTTTCTCGCTCCTGTGGCATAACACTCCCTACATCCTAATACTTCAGGTAACAAGTGTCATCTTCAGACCCCTCCACCCACTGCCTTAGCTACCCTACGTCTGAGCTGAGGAGATCTCAGCTGCAGGATTCTCCATCTGCACCGATCACACCAGACCTAGGGTTCAGAGTATCTGATCTCGTTTCACACAAGCTCCCAAAGCTCTGCTGGCATGCCAGCATTGCTGCTGAATCACCACTGTGTTTTAGTCAGCCTGCTTAAAATGGCACAGCTCTGAATTGTCTGATTGCCTCCTCCAAGCTGCATCTGACTTTGTGCTGGCACACCTCGCTTGTTTCTAGCTACTGGCTGGTCCTCTTCACTCGTTCCTAGCTACTGGCCTCATCCCTGAATTTGCCCCGCCAGACAGGAATTTGCTCCTTCAGACATCTGTGTTCCAAAGGCCACGTGACCATCCTTAGCCCCTTCCTCTATTGAGGTACCAGGGTTTTCCTCCACTTGCACCATCAGGCCAAAAACCCTTCAGGGCAAGGGCTTATTACATGTTAGGCACTGACCTCTTCCTGTACCACATCATGTACATTTACAACACTATCAATTATTTAAAATAGCTCTGCCTTCAGTTCAGCCACATGCTGAGTTAAGCTCCATAGCCTTTGGGTAGTTTGCAGCAATTTTATTTTTCCTCCTCAACGTTCACAAATCTCTTGCTGCTCTGTAGCACTTGTTACTATTTGCTAAGAGAGATTATATGGTGTATTATCACTTGAGAGAAGTGTTTTTGGGGAGATAATGTAAGCTTTCTTCATAAAAATCCAGCTACACCTTCATAGCAATGGAAGCCCAGACCTTACCCCCAGAGGGGCCTTGACTTCATTAGCACTTTCATTTAGCTCAGACAAGTAATTATTAATAACAACACCCAAATCTAGCAAATCTAGCTGGATGTGCCACAAGGTGACAAGATGTAATAAACATAAAACAAGATAGACTTAGAAGAAGGAAAAATGTTCCTTTTACTTAACAAGGGAGAAAAGGCAGCAACAGCAACAAATGGTGGTTCACAAGTAGCTGCTTTTTTTTTAATGTAATCTTATCCACACACACTAAGATAATTTTTTAATGCTTTTTCTCTTGAAGTGGTGGGGACAATTTTAATTATTTACTCGGGTTAATTAAGAAATTAAATTCTGCCTCCTGAAATATAAATACCAGGATGTTATATGACACAAATCTATTTTTATTTAGCTCAGGAATAGCCAGAGATAAATGCAATGCCTTTCTTCCCTAAGGTCTTCCAGGAGCCAGGGCCCTTTGGCAAGGCCTTTGCACTCCCCAGCATCTTCCCAATCTGTATGTGCTCAGGGATAAATCAGGAACAAGAGGGTCAGGGCATCCAAGGACATGGCAAAAGCCAAAAAGGATGAGACACCTTTCTTGCACTGTGCATTCTGTGTGCACTTCTCTGTGTGTGTATGTATATATACATGTGTGGTAGTGTCCTGGAAGAGAAACCTGGGAGCAAGACTTTTACCATGGGACCATGTTGTCAGATGACTTACGATAGCCATGAAGATTCCAAAACCATTGTTTCTATTTTTTTCTCTTCACTCAGACCTAGACATCTAAATAATTACTAAATTTTTTAGCCACTGTGACAAGAGCATTAGACCTTAAGACTACTCAGCCTCATCGTGGAAGATATAATCCCCCCAGCTTTTAAGGTAAGCCCCCAAATCAAGACATAGAGCCACTTGCTTACCTGTGTATTATACTAACCAAGCACACTTGGTTAGTGTAATAGATGGCAATCCATCTTTTAATGGGAAAGCTTGATGGAAATGAAAATATCATGTGAACCACTCCCCCTGGCCTGGAAGTCTGTTCCCAGCCTCTAGCGGTCTCTAGCTATAGGTCTGTTGGGCAGCTGGCCTTGGAGACAGCCCAAAGTCTGCAAAGACCTCGCTTACAGGGGTGTTTGTGCAGAGCATAATCACCTACAACTCAGTCACTCCCAAACCCGCTACACTCAAGGCCAGGAAGAAAAATCCCAAAGCATAGTTCCTAAAATTTGCTTGGACGTCAAAACCTCTGTGTTTGGCAAATTCAAACCAGGAATTACAGAGGAGAGTTTCTCTCTCTCTTTGAGCTTTTCTCTAGGATGTAGGAAGGCTGAGGTTCTCCAGGGTGCTAACACCAGCTGTGACACTGGCTGCATCCTCAAAACGAGTGCAGAGGAAAGAGGAAGGGCCTGAGAAATGCAAGGGCTAAGCCAGTAGCTTGAATGCTCCTCCTTAAGTCCTCTTCTCTGTTTCATGAGGCCTTTGGCCTGCAGAACCCTGTTATGCCATATGTGAAAGGATGTGTGTCTCCACTAGGAATGTTTTCAAGTAGCTTCCTTCTTGCTGCGATCAAAGCCTATTTCTTCTTGTCCAAAATATATACTTTACACTTACACTATTAAAATGTTTGGGTTTTTCTTTTCTCCTGTATCTCAAATATCTCAAAATTGTTTTTAAGTCTAAGCTGTTTCATCATCTGAGTGGATAACAAACATGCTGAATAGTGCCAGACCCAGAGAGGTCCCTGTCCAACCCTGCTGCATCCCTCTGTGCAGTCTGTTCGTGAACTATCAATTATTCCTTTCTACACATGGTAAACAATGGACTTGGCTAATCGTGCCATAATCATCACATTGGTGACTTCAAGTAAAGACTCACTGCCAGCCTCCAGAGGCACTGCTTCCTCACAAATTCCTCACACTTAAGTAGCTTTCTACATATCCTCCCATCCATCACATCCCTGTTGGAGACATCACAACAGCAGGATAGTTATTGCCAGTGCTGCTCCGAGGAGCACCTACCAGCACACACAGAGGATCCTACAGCACTGGGTATAGGGAGCTCTGGGTATAGGGAAAGCTCTCAGGCCTACATTTTTTCTAGGAAAAAACCTTAAAGCCCTGAAGGGAAAATTACAAATGAAGTAAGCTTTTACACCTTCATCCCAGCAATCTGACTCTGGGATGCTACGGTAAGAGGCTCAAAAGAAGAACTTAAGCAAAAAAACAGAGCAGAGACTGCAAATGCTGAATGAGAAGGAAATAATTCTGAAATTTTTTGCTTGTCCACAAAGCATATTAAAAAGCCACAGAAGCACAGACAAAATAAAGCCTCTAAAGACAACTATAAAACTACCCTTTTCCTGACCCATGGTTCAGATAGGAAGCCTGAGGCTAGAAGTGCATTGTGTTCTTCTCTAAGTTTTAACGAATCATCATGGTGCATTTGCCATTTTTCCTATGGCTGATCAAAAAGATCCATTAAAAACTGCCCATATCTTTTAAATTTCTTTCTTAATTCTCTATTCACTGAACCCAGTGTTTTACTCATGGTCCAGCAGCTCAAAAAAGGGAAGTGATGGAAGAAGAGAAGTATAAGCTTATGATTTATGTAGATGCCTGGTCCTCTACGAGTTCTCCAAATCTCTTTTACTTGCCTATTATGCATAGTCTGGCTTCTTACTGGCCTCCTAAAAGATGTACATTTCAACAAGGAATTTGAGCAAAGGGAACAGTGACCTTAGTGACTCCTTAAGGCAATAGCTGCAATAATCTTCTCAGATGAGAAAAATATACATGGATATAACTTGATTTATATTCCATGGGATAGTATATTGCTTTCAGAATGACCTCTTAGGTGAGTGACTGAGCATCCTCTAACATTCAACGTGGTTTTGTGTTAAAAGCAGCATTCAAGGCAAATAGCATGGCCTTGTAAGGGTGACAGGGCAGTGCTGTGGTACGCATGTGATATCAACAGCCACCTGAGCAAACCAGCCCCACGGGGGTAAAGCTGCATGCCTAAGGCATTTCCTGGGTATAGCCCCATAGCTGCAGCCATCATGGAAGTTGGTTTATAACCTGTCTTTCCAATAGAAATAATAAGCTTTTCCATTAATAAGATACTACAAACAGTTTTGCCTTTGCAAAAGGTAATAAAATAATTAGGTAATAAAACTGAGGTAATAAAATAATGTTTCTCAGAGGCGTAATGTGAGGTTAACCATGCACTGGGAGTGCTTTCCTCGAGCACAAACTCATTCTTTCTCCTGATTCGGGGTTCATTAGGAAGCAACTGGATTTCAGTGACTCCGAGAACGAGACAATTGCATCCCTCCTATCAAAACATTATCTTCACGAGTGCTTCTATGTGCCCCATTCCTCTTCAGGCAAAGGGATTTTACAACATCCAGACTAGTGTTAACATAGTTAACAAGTGAAGCAAAAAGTGGTGGCATGGACAAGCAACTACTATGTGTGCCCGGGATACTTGTACAGCCTGTGCTGTCAAATCTTTGCCACTGCATGAAGTATATTAAAATTAACACAGGTAGCTCATAAGTATGCCATATCTGCCTTGAGCAAATATTTATAGTCTGTGTAGACATATCCAGTTCAAAAGCCAAAAAAAGTGGAACAAATGTCTATAAAGGCACACTTTTGCTACTCTTTTTTCTCTTTTGCATATTAGCAAAATAAGCTTCCTTTGTGGAAATTCTTATTATAGTCTTGCTTAAAATAGACTGGCAAGTGATGGGCTGAGTCATATTGGGTCCGATCTCCCTTATATGGCAGCAAACCAGGAGTCACTCTGTTGAAGTTCCCTGGCATGAAACTAGGCTAAGTGGGATCAGAATTAGGCTCACAAACTTGTGCAAGGGTGTTAGAGGTGCTGCTGGTGATACATGTATTTTGGAGTTAACCCCCATCTGATTCATCACCACCAGGGTGACAACAACAGTTCTCAGGATTGAAGAGGAGTCCAAATCCACATGGAAGAGTATACAACAAAATGATATCCAGCCTGGGAAACAGGTCTTGCTTTAACATAGGATATATGAGAGCCTCTCAAACACACACTTGATACGTGCAACCCATAATGACAATGAGACTAAAAGGACAAGTAAGGGTTACAAGGTGATTCCTAATAAAATTTTACTAATGCCTTACACTCTTTTTATTCTGACCCCCTAGACTGTCATACAACTATTAAAAACTACTGAGGGATTCCTTGAGATTTCTCTCTGAAGAAGGTTCATGAATCTCATGATCTGACTGGCTTAAAAGGCCAGTTGTTCCCTGACATGTAAGCAACATTATAACAATATTAAATAGAGAATCATCTCATCTTCAGACAATTCCTGAGCATTTATAATTGCTTAATTGCTATGAGTTTTGTTGGCAAAGACTGTACAAACTACTTTCCAGGGTGTATTCATTTCCAACCATTTTTATTGCAGTCCCTGCTGTTCTTCTTCATTATTTTTATCCTCTCTGGGCCATGCACCACTTTGCTGAATCCAATGTCTTTTCTTAAAAGCCAGTTTTCCTTGCTAACTTGTTAATTTTTTTTTCCTGCTCGCTTTGATGTCTTTCTTCAGTTTCTCAGTGCATCCTCAGAACTCCAATTCATTTCAGGCTTTTATTTCTGTTGATGACTGCTCTTTAATTTACTACTACATATGCCAGCAATTTACAACTGTCTGATTTCCTTAATTTGAATTTTTCACGCAATAATAAGTAAGACACTAAGTCGATGTAGTGCTACCAACCTAAGGTGAAAGAAAAAAAAGCGGGGTGAAAAAAAGGAAGATACAAACCAACATCTTCAGTTGTTTTATGATTCTAAGTCTTTGTGCCATTTTTGATCTTCTAATCTAAAGGTAAGGACAAAGATATGCAAATTAGAAACAACAACAAAAATAACACTGAAGGAAAGTCCAGTATATTTGAAAACATATTTTGGTTTAGCAATAAAGCCAATATACTCACATTTTTTCAAAAGACATTTTCAATTTCAAGCCAAAATGCTCAAGGCCATTTGAAACTCACTTTCAAGAATTGTTTGAAGGTGAACCCCAGTCCAGCCGTGCAGCACTTGCACAGGGCAACTGTTACACTCTTCATGGGAGGTCACAAAAAGGGGAGAACGCGTAGCGGGGAAGGAGAAGAAAAGAGTAGAAGGGGAGGAAGGGAGAAACAAAGGTTTACACAATTATCCCATGGCTTCTTAGGTGTCCCCCAGAATATGGTGTACATCCCACCTTTACCCTTTAGCTCCCTACATGGCACAAAAGCACTCTGTGCTTTGTAGTTTTCCTTTAAGACCTTGTTTCCCTGAAGTTAAACTCCTTTTTAGGCTCTGACATACAGAATTATTCTGCTCAGAGCACAAGGATCAGGGTTATACTTAAAGTTGATGTAAACTATAAAGGCAGTGTTTTTAGTATGTGGTTAAAACAAAGAATGGAGAATTTAGCATGTCTAAATTCACAAAGAGAAAACCGGAACACACTTCTAAGGGAAAAAACATGTCGGACACCGTTCTCCTTGTCATGTTCATAAACCCATCATTTCTGTGTGATTCCTTTTAAGTTCAAAGCACTGAGTTTTTTTAGTAAATGAGACAAGGGGGAAATGGTGAAAACAGTTTCCCTGAGGAGAACTGTTCCCCAGTTCTTAAAAAGTTTGAACGTTTCCAAACCTTAGGAAGATGAAAGCATTTTCTATTACATTTGTGGTTTTCTTCCTGGTATTTTTTATTTTTATTATTTTTACTGAATGTAATACAGCAAGAAGGGAACGAAAAGCTAATTCAGATACATAACTGAGCCCTTGAGTTGGCTGACACCAGTCTCCTCTCAAAATGTTTTGAAAGGTTTCCCACCATTTTCAGTGGTGTGGCATGGTACTTCTTGCTGTCCTCACACTGGGTCCCCATTCAGCTGTTTCAGGGCTTTGTAGGTGTATTTTACCTGTTGTGTGGATTATGGAAGAAAATTCAGCACAAAACAGAGCTAAGAAGAGTAGTTTCAGTTATGTCGCAGATTTTTTTTTAATATGTTTCCATCTGAAATATCCTGGAAATGTTTCTATTTAGCAACAGACTCACAAATAGCAGGCAGGAAGGGAGCTTGGGAGGTCCTCTAATCCATCCTGTTACCTACAACAGGATAGACCATACCTATGCCACTTCTCACAAATGCTTCTCCAGCTTCCTCTTAGAGATCTGCTTCCTAGGACACATACTTTAATACTTCATTGTCCTTACCATTAAAAATTGTCACTACTGTCCAAACTGTGTGATGCACAGGCACTATCCCCCTTAGCACATTTTTTCTGGTCTTATCCGACATGTACACAGAGGTCAGACAATTTCCTGTCCTCTCCCTGGCAGGCCTCCGTGTGTCTGAAAAAAACCACATTTGAAGGCTGACATCGTGTCACTCCTCCCTCTTCATTTCTCCACAGAAAATAACCTGCCTTTCCTCAGAGTCTCTGCCCTCATTATTTCTTGAGCATTGATCTTTCTTGTTGCTTATCTCATGAAAATCTACCATTAATTCTGCCTTTTCTGAAGTTGGATACCCCAAAATGGATTCTGTATGGATGAGGAAAAGATCCCACCCTTGTCAAACCCTTCCTCTCCAACTCGATATGGGATATCAATATGGAAAATCTTCATCAACCATGGCAGAAACAAACAGTATTCAAAGATCTATTAAGCTCAGCTTTCAGGAAATTGCTATTTGGCCTCATTGTGCCATTTGTAAGCATTAATAGGCATTAAGGCTAGCACCAGATACTGTGGTATAAGTGAATACCCACCCAGAGGGAAGAAAAGTTTTAGGTGCTGTTGAATCCAGACATGTTCCCCTAACTGCTAATGTTGGGGTCTCCACCGTAGTGTCCCACTACTAAGGGTCATTTGCCTTCCTCACACACACACTAAAAAAGAAGAGATGCAGAAAGTCTGAGATGAGAGGGAGAAAGTGCTGACCTGCTGTAACTCAGTCGGTGTTGGTACAGAATGATGCTTGGATAGCAGGATTCTATCTTCATTCTTTCCATCTTTTACAAATATCAATCCAGTTCACACACAATTAGTATAAAATTTTCTGGACACTAACTTTCAGAGTTAATCTCCAGAGAGACTGGTCAGTAGCTTTATAACAGGGAATTGTGTGCTGTGGGCTTCTCTTGTGTAGCATTTAGGATTCCATTCAAGAGCAGTTCCCCTTTGTCTGCTGCCTTCATAAATAATGGATGCATCTTGCATTAGAGATTAGCAGAGATTGTTAAGCTTTCTTTTTTGCATGTGCAAGATTTGGTAGCTTTTGAAATATTGATATAGTTGTGCAATTTGGTGTACCTATCATGTTTTTAAGAAAGAATTAAAAAAAAAAAAAAAGAAGAGGAAAATTATGGTAGATCTTAAAAGCAGATACCTGACTCTCATAAACATCAGAAAATGTGATCCTTCCATCTTTAAATCTATGAAAAAATAGTTGCATTACTAACTTTTGTAATATTCTTTTAAGAAGACTCTACAGAGATTGCTGTAGGTTTCAAAGCAATTATGGTAGGAGGTCATGAAAAGCCTTCAGGAAATGCTGCCAAGGTACTGCACCATCTAAAAGGAAGAACACAGTGCTGGAAACTTTCCAATCCTGATTGAGGGTAGATAAAGGAAGACAAATTTTTTAAATCCTCTTTATTCATTTCACTGATTTTATTTTTAATGTAACACTTTACAAGTACATCTTTTATGTGAAAACACATGTTGAGCCTCGGTATTCCTTTTTGAAAAAAATCACTGCAGATAATTCACTGCATGTTTTGGTGGGAACCATCTTTATCAAAACTGGTGACTTCTGTTTTTCATTTTGTGTGCATGCTACAGAGTTTAACTGTCTAAGCAGCAACATTGTGCTCGTTGTTGTGGTTCTCTGTATGCAATGAAGTCCTATTTCCAGATCTCTAGCCCATCCCTTCCGCATATTCCACAGACAGGACTTGTAAGCACAGCTTATTACAGGGACAAGTTAACCAGTAATTTCATTGTGCTCCATGGCTAGGATCCCAAAATGCAGTCTGCCTAGCCAAAAGAGGGTGGACAAAAATTGAAAGACTGTATTAAACAGCCATAAAAGTTACAGGGTCTGATAATAGATACAGTTATGGCAAAATCACTGCTTTCATGCTGTGGCCAACTTGCCAGTATGCAGAACTAGGGGAGAGAAGAACAGGAATAAAGGCCTGAAATAGCCTAGCTAATGAAAATTGCAGGCAATATGGTACAGAACAACTTGGTGCCAAGGCATTTGAACGGTTTGCTGTGAAGTCAGCCAGGATGGCTGGTGCCACATTAGCACTAATATGCCCTTCTGGAGCATGTTGATTCCTTCAGGACCACACAGTCGGGGCCTTTTGTCCATGTTCCACATTGCAGGGATGCTCAGAGCTGGCTGAGAAGCACAGTGCAGTTGTACTCAGGGCTCTGCAGGAGTTAGCTCAGCTCCAGCTGGACTTAGTACCTCCAGCTTAGTGCCAGACTTGCTAAACTGAAGCTGGCTTTGTGCAAAGCCACGCTGGTCCACGGTGTGTTGGACACACAAGTTGCCTCTGTTCAGAGCAAGCTTCATTCTGGTGGGATTAAGTAGTTCAGTGTACAGAATGCACAAAATTGGCTGAGCTTCTTCAGTGACAAACTTACTTTAGATATAGTAAAGCTATCAAACTACTACTAACACTAACCAAACTACTGAGCCTGGTCAGATCCAAACTGCCTCTGTAATCATAATATCATTTATCCTGCATGTCAGTAAGCAGTCAATAACTGCCAAATAACCTCAAACTTTAGGTCTTAGTCCATGCTACTCTGTGAAAACAAGGCTAGAGTTTCTGTCCTTACTTTCACCAGTTGAGGGAACAGCAGGGTGAGGAACTCGTAACTCATAAAATAGAACTGAAAAAATGATGGTGAAGCAGACAAAGAGTGGAAACAACAGGTCTGAAGTAACAGGGACCGAAATATTCAGCTTTCATGACCGCACAGGGATACTACAAAAATAATCAAGAAAAGAAAGGTATTTGAAAGTCAAAAAGCAGGGGACCAGTACTTTATTCCTAAATGAATTAACTAAGGCATGACTGACTAGAATTACATGTGCCTTTTTTAATTACCCATTTAGCAGCACTAGGGAATGCGAAGAGAGCAAGAGAGACTGACCACATTGTTTTCTTTTGACTCTAAGGCAGACTGTTTGGACTGGAAAAGGATCAGAACTTGCAACAAGTTCTTCACTCTTCTAAGATTCATCAGGTTACACACAATGTATCCAAAAGTGGCTTAACCTCTCCCCACATCATAAACATGTTATAGAAGGAGAGTGGGAAAGTGTGACAATATTTACAAGTTTCTTCTCTTTCAATTTTGTGACCTCTATTCACCTTCCTTTCTGAGTTACCATTTGATTCCTCTCTTCTTCCCACCTTTCCTGTGAAGAAATGTGAAATGATCCACAGAAATATTTCAAAACATAGAAACAGGGACACCAATTCAAGGAACATCAGCACAGCACAGGCTCTAACTGGGGAGCAGTAAAAGCCTAGAAAATAATTAGGAACAGCAAGTGCATCATGTTTTTCCCAGAATATCTACCGAGCACACAGCAATTTGTGGTTCAGAGGATTCCTGAACCAGACATGGTGATTTTGAATTTAATAGCCCCCAATGGATTCACCTTTCATTAAGTTGTCTAGTCACTCTGGAACCCATGCTAATTTTACTCATCTACAGCATTTTGTGGTGAGGAGGGTCACATCTTCAGCATTCTCTCTTCCATGTTGTTGCTTAAAGTTCTTGGCTTTAATATATGAAGAAGATATTTCAGGAAATATTTCAAGAGTTCACAAATGAGAGTTGATCTTTGACCTTGAGGTGGAGACAGATGTGACTCCACTTCAGAAGATCAGACAAATGTACCTCTGCCTTTACACAAACAAAGCAAGCCCATCACAACTAAACACAACAGTAGCATGTCTTTAAGCAGTGGAAGTCCTTGAATCTGGTTTCAGGTGCAAGCTTTTAATCATGAACAGTTGAATCTATTAGCAAAGTTATCAAAAAGTAATCTAAACTTGGCTGGATGGCAGGATTGTGCAGATGTATCACTTTTTGGTAAGTATTGAACTGAATTTATGCTGCAGTGTGGCTAGATAGACTCACTCCCATGGAGTTTCATTATCAGCATCTTCTGTTTTCCACCATTCCTTCTTTCCAAAGGAGAAGGTGCCATTCCTCATAACATTCAAAGGAATTCACAACAGAAGCATTAATTCTATTGTATACTGAGAAAAAAAAAAACCTTTGTGCCATAAGGTAATGGAGCATATCTAAAATAATACAGTACAAGCTTTAAGCTCAGCAAGAAAAATTCTGTTACCACTAGCTTATTGACAGAAAATGAAGCTGAAAAATTTGGCCAAGCATACTTCTGTATTTTCTTCATGCCTGATTGTTGTGTTCAAACAAAGGCCTTCTATTTTCTACTTAATATAAACGCTCCTTGTTTAAATCCAGAGTTCATAACTTAAGAATTTTTCCTAGGGAAATTGTTCTATTGGTGTTACTAATGCTGCTGAGAAGACCAAAAGGAAAAAAGAAGTTTTCTAAAGCATTTAGGATTCTGTACTATATTAATACAGACTGAAACAGGGGAGACACTAAAGCACTGAGCTGGCTTTGGACAGCCTAGCTGGCAGTAGCCGCTGCACTCTGCTGGCATACCCAGTTTTACCTGACATCATCTGGGAATTGCTACAGAATGAGGTGCTGAGATTTGGGCAGAAAGCTCCAGCAAAGAGGTGGAAGTCCAAGATAACCACAGGGATGTCACCTGATTTTGTGTAGGTGGATGAGATTATGTTGGGTCAAAGGCAGGCAGGAAGAAGGGAAGACCAGGGAGAATTTTCCCATGGAATCTGTACAGTAACCTGGAAGAGGGAAAGGAAGACCTTCAACAAAAATGCTAGAAGAGGAGCTGGAAGGAGCAGAAAGAGAAATTAGTATGATGGCAGACTTTCAATATGATATGACCCAGGATGGGACTAACTAGGAACAGAAAGTGGCTGGAAGCAATCCAAAATCCTTTATAAATTCCAGAATGGTTTCTCTGAATATCTGGGTCAAGAAATATAATAATAAATGAAAGGGTCAAGGACTCATACTTTTGACTTTGGACTAATATGTACAAGTATCTTCCCCTATACAGAAGTCCATCTCTCCAGTGTATTGCTGTTTGCTGCGGTGGTTAATAGATTCTGCTTTTGCAGTTCAAGGAGGGCGAGATCTGCTTTCTGTTTCCTTCCAAGGACACGAAGGCTTCAGAAGCAGTGGGACGGTGAACAGCACGGGTGTAAGCAGGGGAGGGGACAGAATGGCTCCATACATTACTAGCCCAGCAAGCAGGATTTTGCAGGGGAAGAGTGGGTGACTAGACCATAGGGCTGTTGTTCCGATGACAGGCTGCTTCTCGGCAGGACAACGAGAGGTGGGAGCTGCGAGCAGGCACGGGGCCACAGCCGTCCAGAGGGAGAACCAGAACATCCCATGTGTCTGTGGAGAAGGGAAAATGCCTTCAATTGCCGCACCCCCAAGTATCCCACCTGGGTTCCTGCACCCTCAGATTGAGCGGTTAAAGATTTTGCACCGAGGAACAGACACGGGTTGTTCTTCCGTCACTACGTCATGCTGTGCTGTTTGCTCTAAACTTACATTCAAAACAGAGCTGGACTTTTGAACTGCAGGCCCCCGGGGAGACAGAGCTATGCACCATTACTAAATTTAGACACTTCTGGAGTGGAAAATGGTAAAATGTTTTGCAAATAGCAAACTTTTCAGGATGTAACACATAAGAGTTGTTCCACACAGCCTGGCTGTTACAAACAAATGATTGGAAAACAGGCAGTCATTAATCTCTTTCTGGAAAGACATATAGATTCCTGAACTGTTCACAGATTACTTCAGATATATCCAGAAAGAAAGGCCTGATTTTTCTTCCTGGCTCCAGTCGCACTGAGCATTTCACACTGGCACTTCTGCCTAGGAATTGCTGTTCCCTGAGGAGGTATTTCAACCCTCTGAAGAAACAGATGAGTCTATGTAAACACTGCTGCATTTATTTACAATATTTTTGAAGGGGTTTCTTACACTATATTATGATCTTTTTTCTTTCTTAAAGCTATATAGGTAACATCAAAATGGATAATCTACTACATCAGATAATTATGTTATTTATAGCCTTTGTCACCCTCAGTTCAGTTCAGAGCATTTAATTATATTTTGAATATGACTTTTCTGTACAATCTTCAAAGTCATCATTCCAACAGCAATATAGTTATTATTTCTTAGTATTGGGATACATAGGGTTAACTAGGATACCTTATTACTTTATGTGGCTTGTTGTGGCTTGTTTATTAAGATCTGTAAGAAATCTGGCATTGGATTTCTTGAGTTTTCTGTGAGAGCTCATCCACTGCTTTGCATCACAACATCTGCTTCATGTAAACTTCTTGAAGGTCACTGGGACTCAGCATAGCAAGCAGTAACTAGGGGTTAGCTTGGCGGGTGGAAGCAAGCAAAGGTTCCCCTGCAGAACCTTTCTGACAAGGATTACAGTCACTACAAGTGATCTGTCTATTTCCATGGATATTCAAAACAGTAAATCCAAATGACTCTTGGGATCTACAAACTGGAATACATAAAGAGAAACAGAAAAAGCCCAGAGCTATGCTTCTTCCTTTAGTTTTCATTCATTAACAATAGAGAAGTCAGACGCAATGAAATAAAATGTGTGTACTTAGGCCAGGTTGCTTTACTATTTAGATAACAGAGTTATTTAATAACAAGAAGTAAAATCCTATAAAAATTAGCATTTTGCCTCTCTGATGCGGATTGATGGTTCTGAGTAAAACTCGGATAATACAGCTGCATGAATTATGAGACAATATAACTTAAGATAAAATGTAATTATGTTGCAACACCATCTCTTGGTTTAAGTTGCACAGCAGGACAAGGGCTTCCTAAGACAAATTTGATAACCACCTGAGAGGGTTTTTTTCTTCTTTTTAGTTGCCTAGTTACAGAGTTTGTAAGTATCTATTACAAGGTTAGCCCATTTGTGAGGTATCCTAAATATGTTACATCTGAAACTATAGCCTTGGCAATGTACCAGAGACCCAAAGGTTTCTTACCAGAGTCTCTGATATGCATCAGGTTCCAACAAAACCTACAGATGAAGATAATTTTTGGCATACAAAAAGGTCCAGGTTAGGCCCAGACAGACAAAGACCCAGTGTTTCTCCATGAGTTAGTCATTAAGCTTCTCTGTGATTCAATCCCCTTGATATCTGTAATATGCAAAACAAAAGTACATTTCCTTCATTTCTATAAAGAATTTTTAAATCTACAAATAAAAAGGTTGTACAGCAGAGTTCAGTACTATTATCCTAAGTAACTCAACTGCTGTATCGCAAATCTATCTATCTATCTATCTTCTATGATTCATAGATTTGCTCTCTTTTTACTAGTACTTTATACAGGCTTTGTACTTTTTGAAAGCATTTTCAGTATTTTTTGCTGCCATGCTCCAGAATTTGCAAGGATTCACTTTTTGGGACTCCAGTTTAGAGCCAGAACCACCTTAATATCTGCTCCTCTCCTGATGGTCACAAAGGTAACCTTGAAGCTGACAGCATCATCAACCGGTGCAGTAATGTCTTCCTGTGGCTGCAAATAGTCTGTGTTTAGCACAATGACCTGCCTGTTCGTCCTCCAGGTGACCAGAAAGCCACGGGTGCAGGAGGCAGAATCAGGCAGACCAAGGGCCATCTGGGAAGCTGAAACCAGACCAGTCCCCACATGGAGCTGTTGAAGCTGCCTAAAAGTGACCTCTTTCCTTTGAAAAAATTGAAGGGAAAGAAGGTGCTGGATAAACATCAGACAAGCCAAGTCCTGAGGAGCAGATCCTAACCAAATGAGAGGTGTAATGTAATAAACTCTTCCTCTAATATAACCTTTGTTGAGAAAAATCACCAGTTACTTTCACTGTAAACTTCAGCAAGAGTCAGGTGTCAATTGGTCATCACTAATTATCATTATCCATCCTGCTCTTGGTAATTCCTAGGACAGCTCTGCTCATGGTTTTCTCTTATTGTTTGCCTTTAAACCATAACTTAGATACCATATTGCTCTTCTGTTTTTTCCTCAAGCCAAGCATTGACCTCTCTCTTCCCTGCCTGCATTTTGCTAGCTAATTAGCAGCTGCATGAACCATACTGATGGGATGAGGGTGGTCATGGAGAACTGGGAGCAAAGATTAAGGTCCCATTCTTTCACCTTAGAAACAGCAGTTTGTTTCAAAAGAGCCCATAAGAGTTGCCATGGCACTCAGGGATTGTTTTTGTGCATTGGGTTCCACTGTGTGGCGACTTACATAGAGCTTCTTTTAATTTCCTGACATTTTCTGTGATGGGGCTAAACTATGAATTCTTAGATCCCTGAACTTTGCTCCTATTTTGTGGTTTGAGCTCATTTTATTGACTGATAATGACTTTATAATAAGAAAATTGTTCCTCATTAGCAGTGCAGTGACTGCTGAAGGTCTGTGTCTAGTGTAGATTACTTACTCCAGCATGGCCAGATACTTAAATCAACTGAGCATTTTAGCTGTTTCAAGTGAAGGCGATTTTATTGAACTGGTTTCCATTAATTTTCACTGCTCTCTGACAGCTGCTGCATCAGAGTTTCCTTTCTGTAATTAGTTACTGGAAATTTGTATATATGAGCAGTGTTTAAATATGAAAGGTAGCTGGTGGTCTTCATACTGGTGCTGCCAAACTGATTAGCCCAGTAGGAAAACGAGCAGGAAGGAATATGGAAGAATCATAGAAGTGAACTCCTGCAATATGAAATGCCATTTGATGATTTTATCAGAGCCATGCAGTGATCACGCAGTGTGCAACAGGTGAGTAAAGCCATAGTCCACCACAACCAACCAACACTCCTGGGGAGCAGCTCCCTCACACTCTCCTGTCCCCCTCTGTCACAAGGCTGACTTTGCTGCCATACCCATAGCAGTCCAGATACACCATTACTGCAATGAGTAATTGACCTAAAGTGCTAGTTGCAAGGAGTAAGGCCACAGAGAAGTGAGGCTGCCAGGCCAGGCTAGCCATTAGAGCTCTCCCTACTGACACTCCAGTGGATAAGTCACCATGGTCAGCAAGAGGCCAGCTTTTTCACTGGCAGTGACAGCTTAACCAGGTCTCACCATTTCTTTTAGGCACTCATTTGTGGCTCCACAAGGCTCTCACTGCAGTTCAGCAAAAGTCTGTGTGGCTGCTCTGTGACCACCAAATTGAACAACCAACATGGACTAACAAGAGTCCTCCCTGATTTCCCAACATAATTCACTGTGTCCCTCAACAACAGCTTCACCAGCACCAGTCATGTAACAGTGCAGAGGAGGGAGAAGGCAGGAAGACAAAAGAGCTGCAATTTAATTAAAGCCATAGCTGACAGCAAAGAAAACATCTGTGGAGCCACCATGTCCACACTGACTGCAGAACAACTGAACCTCCCCTGGTACTTCTTTCTCTCTGCAAACTACTGACAGAGCCTAGGAAACCTCCTCAGGCTGAACATCTAACTTTGAGATGGTTAAAGTCAGATTAAAAAACCCAATCCAAAACATCTCTTGAGACTTTGGTGTGAAGATACCACATCCTGGTATCTTGTTTGCTAAACAGGTTATCAGATGCTTCATTTCTGATCATGCATCTCTCTTGGTGCCCCCTCACTACCTACTTTTTTCCCCCTATCCTTTCAAATTGTATTTTGACCTTTTCATTTGCTCTGGGTTCTATTGTACTTGTTTTCTCCTTTCTTTCATGTTTTTTATCTTCTCTTTTTTCCCGCCCCTGGTTTCAGCTCTACATTTCCGTACTTTGTTTTCAATGTGCTGCTGCCTCATGTGTTGTCACAGTAACACCTCATAATTAGCTCGTGTGCTCCTCATCATCCTGTGGGGTAGAGGTCTAACTGGCCTCTCAGTTTCCCTGCACAGCTCCATGGCCAGACCAAAGACAAAGCCTTGGCTGTTCTTCCCCTTCGTGTTAGCAGTCACCATTGTCCTCCTAAACCTTTCTTCTCCCTTACATCCACATGTCTTCAGTGAGGAAGGCTGGAAAGCAGCTGATGTAGCCTCCAAGCAAGCCAGCTTCCTGCTTTGGTAACTCATCAAAAATTTGCATTCCTCAAAACCCAATTTGGAGCTGGCAAGTCAGAAGCCGAGCTCCAGCAGTTGTGTGCGTGTGTGGTTTCAGGCTGGTGTCGCTGACTTCAGGGACTTGCATGCACCAGAACCACCCTTGGGCCCACAGGACCAAAACCTCTGAAAGATGGAAGTAGAAATAAATTCTGAGAAGTGAAATAAGGGGTGGCTGGAAAGGAGGCAGGAGGAGAAACAGACATGCTCCTCAGTGTTTGCCAAGAGACAGCTTGATGTTCAATCTGGTTTATAACCATTAGCCTATAAAGAGGTGCTTCCCAGCTCTGCTGTGCAGTAACACCGAGGAGTCGGTGCTCTCCAAGTTGCAAAGGGTCTATGAAAAGCCTGTTGTAACCAGTGTGTTTGGTTGATGATACATTTTCTCCAGGTACTGCCACACATAAAAAATATCCCAGATTATTTAGCGCCATTAAAGACAGCAATTACTATCTTCATTCAGCTGCACTGGCAGGCCAGAACCACCATAAAGGAAATTCATCTCCAGGATGTCCAAATGACAGAGCTGGCCCCTGTACAACACAGCTTACTGCAGCAGCATTGGCTGCAGTACCTTTCGTTACATTCTGCTTACACTGTACAATATTGGGTAACTTGATATTCCTCCAAGTGACATTTTTTAAGTCCAGAAGAAGGCTGATTGTCATCTTTTGTGAAAACATTACTTGAGAATTTTAGGCCCCTATGTCAGTTGATGTAAATCAGCTCTGTTTATAAAAAGCTACTAAACTACCCACAGCTCTTGTAAGGGCTATGATTTTCACACTTTTTGGTGTGATTATTGTTCAGCCACTTATGTGTGACTATGATAAACATACTTCTTTGGAATTAGTCCTCTTAAAAACACATTTCCACCATCTGCATGCCCTTCCTAGCCCTTCTCGACCCCAACTTGGTAATTTCTACTAAGCTATTTTAATAAATGTTTATCATTACAAGGGTTCTTAGTAAGACAGTCTAGCTTTCCCTTCTCACTGCATGAAACACTGCTGCTGGAGTTTGATTTGCATGACCTAAATGATTTCTGCAATCACTGCTCTCCAGTTGTTTGTCCTGGAGGGACAGTGAAGGATTATACTCTTTTAAAAGCATTTCTATTTAGCAAATGCCTCATTTGCAATAAGACATCAGCATTTACCACATTCATAAAGCAGCTAATAAATTTCATTTCTGCTTCAATTTTCTTGCTTCTCAGAAGACCAGAGAAAAAGATTGCATAATTGAGATGCAAGAGCAGGTAATAATTCCTTACCATTAGCCCTCCAACTGCAGACCTGTAAGCCTGTTCAAAACAGTCTATCAGCAGCCTGCACTATCCATCCTATCACAAGGACCCCACATGAGGACCTCCATATCCCACTGCATAAAAAGGAAGGGAATACCACTCTACTGAAGCCTTGAACTTGAAGCCTTGAACTTGAAGCTTTGAACTTCTGTCCCTCATGCCTCAGTTTCCCTTCATTTAAAAATAAAATAAAAATCAAGTCCAGGAATTTAGCACCAGAAATTCTTTTAATTTGAAGATAATATTACTTCTATTTGAGGGGACTGATCCAGTCACTAGGAATCTCAGAATTAAACTGCACCTAGTTCAAGCCCATATTTTGGGAATGGGGAACAGAAAAAGTGTGGGGTGAGGTGAAGGGGTGGTGTTCAAACCTTTTCCAGTTGATCTCCCAGATGGGCAATTCTCAGTAACACCAAATAATGGAGGTAATACTCTCTGGGCCAGGAGCTATTAAGCCACTGCACAGAGACACTGAGGAAGAGTTTGCTGAGAGGAAGAAGGGCCTGAAGTTCCCCACCAAGCTGCAGCTATGTAATACAAGAGGCATGATTTTCCTAGTAACAGTAAGCTAAACGAGACTTTGAGTTGATTAATGATCATGGCAGAAAAAGAACCAGCAGTGAAAGCATTTATAAGTCACTGTATACCTTCCAGTCCAGCAAAGGATTCTGAAATAAACTACTTCACGCAGTGGCTGCTGTTAAAGGGAGGTATTCACATTGCATTATTGACTGTTTATTCATACAGATCTTCACAATAACCACTAATGTCATGTCAAAAGCAGCAGTAATGGATTTCCATGTCTTCTTGAAACAGCCTGTGTCTTTCTCAAAGCAGGGTATGTCTCTGCCATGTTTCTGTAATACCTAGGACATTGATATTGAACCTATTAGATCTCATCATAGTATTATTTTATAATCCTTATAAGTACCATATTAACTGTATAAAAATTATTTCCTTATCTCAGCTTCCATAGCTAGTGACACAACAGCATTCAGCTCCACAGTTATTTCATAAAACAGATCTGTTTCTGACAAAGAGAAGGAACTTGTTTGGGAGAACATTTTTTTTTTAACCTGCCATTGAAACCAAGAGAACCTGTCCCTCAACACCACCAGCAGCGCAGACTATTGCTCCTTGGAGCCCAGCACACTTTCCTCCACACTGCCAGCCTGCTTTTGCCGTGGATAAAAAAGCAGCTGAGCCAGCAGAGACTTGTTGAATTCTGAACATTCTCCATCACCCACCACAAGCATTGAGGGCAGCTTGGCTGCTGGCTGCAGCAGGAGCAACACAGAAGGCCTATTAACAGAACAGATTTGAAGGCATCTTATCAGTTACACACTCACACACAAGTGCACACACAAACACTCACAAATGCACACACAAACACTCACACACAATCACACACACACACACACGGGAAAAGTAATAGTGGCCCAAGAGAGATAAAATTTGCAATGTTTCCACCTTGCAGTGTCACAGCAAGTTCAAAGACAGACAGCTCCCTAACATGTGGCAAATGGCCATAACTGGAAGTGTCACTATTAGCAGACTGTTTCTTTGCTAAATTTGTATTAAAGAGGAAATCACAAAACCTGTTGTCGAAAAAAGAAGAATCCCCTACAGAGCCAGCACTCTCAGAGCAGGTAAGGTTCACAGTAAATTGATACAGCTTATGCAACATCAGGCAATATGAGGTGTCATTTACAAAAAAAAAAATATATTTGGCAAATAACTTTGGGTCTGTTGGCTGAAGCAGAAAAAGCAATCAATACATGTTGGCAATATTTACCCACTTAGAGTGCTGCCAAATGTGAATTTGCAAGAATGTATCAGCTGCTTTGAACTGATCTTTGACTTTGTCTCTTCATAGGCAAATGTGAATTGAAACTCGAGTGATTCACATTACAGAGAAAGAGATACGGCAGGAATGCACAGGGTCACCCCTATTATTTGTTCTTGCCGTTAGAGTCGCTGCAGAAAAAATTAGGTCAGATACAGTTTCTAAAGGGATTAAGTGAGGTAAATCAAATTGATAACAGAATATGAGTTTAAAAAAACTCACTGTGTCAGACTTGATCACCCTCTACCTGGAATAAAACATAGATCTTTTAAAAATTGGAAAAATTGGAATAGAAATTTTGGATTTTCCAAGAAAGAGTCCACATCTGGTACATTATCTGTTTCCAGCTCTCTCACTCTTCCTTCTTCTCCATCAAGCAGTGGCTTTTAGATGCACAGCTCCCCCCCACCCTCACCCCAAAATACAGACTGAGGCTTCTATAGTTGATATATGACATGCTGTAAATGAACAGTAAAGAACACCTACAAGACAGAAACACATCCTGTGGCAATAAAAACTAGGACAAACATGACTTTTGCTTATTTAATTTGTTTCTTGATTCTTATTACAATTCAAGTGTTATGAAGATTTCACTGAAAAACAATAATTATTTCAAATATCTGGTCCTACTTAAACACAGCAGAAATCTCTCACTAAGTCAAACTAATGATACATCCCATTCAGTATTTTGTCTCCTGTGGAAGATGTCTTCAGTGGAAGATGTTGTTCATGGCGAGCATGTGAGTCTAGACATTTTCTGCATTCCATTCTTCTACATCTCCCAACAAGCAGAATTGCTGTTGTAGTATGTCTGATGGTGCTTTGCTACCTAGTGCTGTTAGCATGTTTCCTGACATTTCATATGCAAATTTGCCTCATCTCTTTTTGTACTGCTGATATATTCCACCTTCCCAACCTCTCGTATCCCTTGTTCCCACTCTCCATCATCTTTCCAAGGAAGGCCCAGATGACTCAGAGACTGACCTTGGGCCATGAACAACAGCATGTGGGTCCCTTACTGGAACAAGGTCTTCCTTCTTGTTCTGCAACATTTCTTTTTCCAAGGAATAGTTTGAAACTGAAGAACTGGTTTCTGTGGAAGAGCAAAGGCAGGAGAGGAAAATTAGCCATTTGCAAGTTGCCAACAGAAACAGGGCTCTCTTAATGGTCATACAGAATTTTTTAAAAATTAAAGGAACAAGCTTGAGACATGGAAGAAATCAAAGGAAAAACGAACTTGTTCTAGGGCTTTTGCTAGCATTTCTAATTGTGGAAAGAAATGAGAAAACTGTCAAATGGAATCTCTTTGATACAACTGCATTAAAAGATAATTTCCATTCCCCAGATGCATGATCTAACTCCTAATGAAAGGTGTGTCCTGAAGGACAGAATTTGGCCTTATGTGAATCTAATGAACCCAACATCTTTAGTAGGCCTCTCAAATAGTCCTTTGTTCTGCAAAGTGTTTTACTGTACTGTTTACATGAAAGAAGCTGTACAAAAAAGAAATTAGTCAGACTAAATGCTGTAGGGCCAGATTTCATCTGACCTTCCTATGATACCCTAGTAAAAAATTAAAGGAAGGTCTTGTACAGGGACTATGTCTTTTTACTGCATGAAGCAGCAGGTCTGCTCCCTCACTGGGGAAGAAACAAGGACTCAGGTCTAACTTCCCTCTGCAATGGAGGTGATACCAAAAAGTTGAGACATTGGCATATTTCCCCCACATAGCAACACAGCGGAGAACACTGCCCAAGGTATAGGCTTATCTTTCAGTAACATATAGCTTATAAAAGGATTGTGGTTTTCCCTGAAACTGTGCCTGCAGGGCGGAGCTGCTTGCAGAGTGTGGGGCTGAAAGGGCTATAGGGGTGGCTGATATAAAAAAGTTGGAAACAAAATTCAAAATAAACCTTTTAATAAATCACAAAGCTCTACTGTCCCACACAGGTGATGAATTCTAAATAATTAACAGCTTCATTTCTCTTACAATGCAGATTTATTTTTAATTTTTCCTGTAGTTGTACTGATATCACCTTTCTACTGCATTTAGCTCTTAATAACAAATCTGCTTATATCCCTGGAGCACTAAATTCAAGACAAACAGAACAACAGGAGAACCTACTGGTGTCATGTAGCATTCTGGAAGAACTGCTCCTATAAGCAGTTTGAGCTCTGTTCAACGGAAGTGCAAAACAGATTGGAAGAATGACAGTAAGACAGACTTTGGAGGTGCTGTATGATCCCTGGGGAACAAAAAGTATTTTGGATGTGATTTTTTATTGTTTGCCAGAACCCTTTAAATGTGCATGGTAGAGGAGGAGATATGTTTTCAGCAGCTCAGTTATTAAATTAAGGTTCCAATTGACATGAACATGCATTATCAAGGACTGTTAATCTGTAGATATGGCCAGACTCTACTTAGTGGCAAACCTGACAGAGACTGAAGTCGGAGCTCTGTGGCCTCTCTCCTGCTGATCACTAACAGCCAGCTTTAAAGTAGTTTTAAAACTACTGACTCTATCCCAGCAGCAGAGCAGCACAACCACAAGGCCAGGCAGAAGGGACTGCTGTTGCACAGACACTGTAGCTGCTAGATCTGATCTGGTTGGGCTGCCTGAGCTGGCTCACACCCTTGTGCCTGGCTTTGGGGTCCCGTGCTGGGAAACTCTGCTGTGCTTTTCGCTTCCATGGGCACGGAGGAAGGCAATCAGATGGACCTCACAGCAATGTCTCTGGACACACACCTCACACATTTCCCTGACCCTCCCTGGAGAGGTCCTGGTCTGATCTCTACCAGGACAGCAGGTGTAAGGTCTCACAGTGAGCAAAACTTTTTTACAAGTGAGGGATGAACATATGGCACTAATGCTATAAATGTACTGAGGGAATTCAGGAAAGCTTCTGTCACACTTAGGCAAAAGGTTTGCAAGATAACCATAACGGGCCATAGTGCCAAGTTGTCTTCTGGTCCAGAGGAATCCTTTCAGCAGATCGACATCTCTGATTTCAAGAGAAAACCTTGTGAGCACAATACAGAACACATGGACTGAAGAAACACAGAAAAACTATTAGATTACTGTAACATGGCAGGAGAAAGGGATAAGGTTTTCAGTGCTTAAAATCCAACAGCCAGTTTCTTGGATCCATTTTGACTATCATTATAAGTATGAACATTACCTCTCTGCTCCAAAGAGTTGCTGGTTAATGTATATGCAGTTTTCATATAGGGCTTTTTCCTTAGCATTGCTGAGTATCTGTGATTCTCATACTCATACTTTATCAGCCAGTAGGAATGGAGCCAGCACCATTTTACACTTGGCCCACAGGTTCCTGTGAGTAAAGAGTACTCATCATCTGCTACCATTGCACCCAGTAATTATCTGCAGGATAATTAGCATCTGTATCTTGAAGATCTCCATCAAGACTCTTCCTTCTATTGTGGAATATAACTATTAGGTTGGATCTCTGTCTGGTATGAACTGGCATAGCACCCTTAATTAATATATTTTCCTCTCCATCTGAGCTGGAAGGAAGACTTAGGAATATATGTTGTTAAGGGATACTCAAGGCATCTGTGATCTGTAGAACTGAGTCTCCAAAAATCTGATTATGCATTCCTTGTGCACTCTGAGCTCTGAAAGTTACAGCTTGGTCGTAAATATGTGATCAGACCCTTGACTTGTTTAAATAGAGGACTATGTGTTGCACAGAATCAAGGTATCATTAAATTGCTAAACTTTGCACTGATAGAAACCCTTTTTTAAAGACAGAACAAATGATTTTCAAACCTTAAAACTTCACAGATAATATCTATCATGCAAGACTGCGTAGTCTGCATCCTTCCCATTTTAATCAGTATAATTATACGGGATTACTTTGTATCATTTAAACAAGTTCATGTATCATCATCTTGCAACCAAAATACCAGCGGCACTTCATGGATCTATGTCAGCTTGAGAACAGAGGAGGTTATTATTATTATTATTATTATTATTATTATTATTATTATTCCTCTTTCTCTGTTTGTTGTAGCTGTGGCCTGTTTCATGCTTGCTGCTGAAACATGACTACAGCCTATTGTAGCAGCAGATCTGTGTGCAACCAGGGAGCTGGCAGTGGGAACAGGGAAATCAAGTCCCCACTTCCTTTCAGCGATAAAAGCCTCAGGATAAAATGTCTGTAAAGCCGAGTGCTACTGAATGAGCCATTCGGAGGAGTGGAAGCAGGCTGGGATTGAAGTCTAGCTATTTATCTCTTCCTACAGCAGATATGTGAGTGTTTGCCGTGGAAAGAGGAGAGGCTTCAGAAGCCATCAGTGTTCACAAACCACAGTGCTAGAGCCGAAGTGTTAACGCCTTTCTGTGGTTCTGTGTTTCTTTGTAAAAGGGGCAGTAACTTCTGTCTGCAGATAAATGTTCACTACACGCATCTCACAACTTGTGGGGAAGCTATTAGTAAAAACAAGGAGGTTTCTGTACCTCATAACATTTCTCTGGATTAAAGTAAGGTATGCCAGTTCCAGGACAACTACTTTTTCAGGCACACGTAGTCCACTACAGTTGTTTTTGTTAATTTTCTCCTTGTAAGTTACCACTAGTAGTAGCTAGCATGCTGTTACAATCCTCTTATGATCTTTCTCATCACATACAATTTATACACAATTGTAATTATTATTATTACATAGCCCAGTATAATAATTGCATATGGTAAAGGTATGTGTTAGTATATGTAGGACATTGTTACAATAATGTATTTATGCAACAATGTACATATGTTAATGTATATAAATTGTATGAATAGTAAATATTAGTGGATATATATATTATTTAATACATATATGCACAAGGCAGTGATGGGTACTTTGACACAGAGTATCACAGTTTGAGGCACATACGAATACAAATTTGAGAAATAAGAAAAAGGAGCTATGGTAAAGATATTCTATCAATATCCAATTTGTTAATGATAAAGTATTTTTGAGGACAGGTTAGGCTAAAACTAAACCCCAAAAAAGAAAATAGTAATCAACAATCAAGCTATGTTTTCTTTTCTTTCCCCCTCAGAATGACTGTGATTTTTACTGTATTCAGATAGATTCCAACATATTCAGGAACTGTCATCAGACCACTTGTCATTCATGGGGAAATATAACAGAGCTTGTATATCAGTAAATGAAACAGGAACATCTGATATTGCCAGTATAATATCAGCACCTTCTATTTAATTTGGATGCAATTAATCTGGAAGGACAGCAAGGTCCCAAGAAACCAAATTTCCCTAATTTTACACAGCAGAAATAGATGTAATTTACTGGACTAGTGGCCTAATTTATGTGGGACAGACCTTCCAGTTGGAGTTTCCAAGCACCCCAACACTTTCATTTAACCAAGCTTCCTATAGGGTATATATATCCATTTTCTGTGCTGGCAGTGACATGAGCTGTGAACTGCAGGTGTAGTGACACAGGGTGCACAGCCTCTGCACTTGAGCAAGGGGAATTGCAGGACATTTTTAAGCAAATTGGGGTGACATATGCAGAAGGACAAGATGGTGGATGTGTAAAAAGGAACAAACAGACACTGCAGATATGAGAGGCAAAGAAGGACAACTTCAAAACACTCCTTGTCAACAACACACAGAGAGGGCAACCACGAGGTCCCCAGCTCCAGTGGAGTTTTTGTCCAGTTTTGAATCCATGTGGTGGCTCTGAATGGCTTAGAAGTTCCTCACGCCCTGGATTTGTTCACTGTAATGACTGCAAGCACAGGGATGGTGGCTTTGAAAAGCTGCTCAACTGGGGAGTGAAGATACCTACTGGGATGTCTCTGCTGAGTGCTGCATCTTCCTTAGTGCCACCCTCAGCTGCTGGCAGCTGTTGCTGGCATTAGCCAATACTCGGGCATAAATAAATGGTTTTTACTGTCTCTGCATGAGGTATTCAGACACAAAAAAGGGCAGGTAACTCCCTAGCCTATAAAGCTGCTATGAATATATTGACATTTGACTATTGTGACTTAATCAAGATTTGTAAATACATTAGAATGAGCAAGTGATACCCTCAGTGTCAATTAAAACAAGAGGATGACACAGCACTGAGCTAATACTAGCCGAAGATATTTCTTGATGATCTGAAAACCACACCTATCTACTGCTGATGCTTGGGGCACATTATTTCCATAGGCTCAAACAATTAGAGATACCCTTCTGAATGATGTTTATCTAACGCTGCTTTCTTCACAGTAAAGACTGTTAATGCAGCAGTTGAGCAACTCCAGGAAGGCACAGTTATCCTGAGATAATCAGGAGCCTGAGGGCTCAGAGGCAGTCATCTGTGTTCTCTGCCCCAATTTCATCGGTATATTAAATTAAAAAAAAACCTTCTATGTTAATACATCATGAAGGTCAAACATTTCATTGCAAAGAAGTGTGGAAATTCAAAAATAGGATTCCTAGAGAAATTCTAACTGAATGTTTACATATATATATATAGGTAGAGTGCATTATGCCAAATATTATTATGCTGTCATTGAAAACCCATTAGACTGCAGACAAATTATTAGGAAACTGATGTATCAAAATTGTGCATTTGGTTTTTTGTCCGCATGTATATGTTTATGAAGTGTGTAGGTAAACAAACAACCAAATCAATTTCACTTTGGAGATGTGTTTAAAAATATTCCGTGACTAATTTTGTAATTCGTTTACATATTATGCTATCGCTTATGTGGGAGGGCAGAACTAAGGTTCATCTGTCCATCTTACAAATTCCATGTAACTACATGGAACCTGTTTTATGTGATAGTGGTACCAAACCACGGGACATCGAGTATATAATATGTTTTTAATTGTCTTTTAGGGAAATTACAGTTTCTATATAGGTTCAGCTATAGAGAAACTAGCACTTTGCCATTGATATACTCTGAAAGAAAATGAGGCTGAGATTTATTAGTAGTGTTTAGGATTCCTAATTATGGACTGAGCTGCCTTGGACATATACTGGCAAACCTAGAGCAAGCTGTAACAGGCTGACAGACATCTATATGACTGAATGGTTCATTACTCTGTTGTGCACAGGTAGCTTATTATAGAGCATTAAAAAATATATCTCCAGAGTGTAACTTGGACAAGTACATGCTCAGCTTTTCATCATGGGTATCATGTATGTGGCAAAGAGTCATGACTGACTTCCCTCCCTATATTGTCATCTGAGAGAGCCATCTAATCACACTTAGGCTAGATCAGCAAAAATCCTATGTACGGAAAATTCTGAGAATTACTGGCCCAGTGACTTGTTGACACTCAGTGTTCTTTGTACATTTAAAATACTGTGGGCAGTTGTGTTCGCTTTCTGGAGTCCACGTGCCTTCATGAACAGCCTAAACCATGCACAGAATGTTTTTGGGAACTAAAATACAATGTTATGCCTAGAACAGGAAAAATACAGGGAGAGTAGGAAATGGGCTAACCTGGGAAAGCCTGAAGCACCTCAGAATTTCTTCTGTAAAAGGAAGGATTACCCCCTGAGGACTTTTCCTCCATTACTGAATGCCAGAGACAGAAAAAAAAAATCACTTAAATGATAAAAAGCTATTCACATGAACTGGTTATAAAATGACTGTTATCTATAAGACACTGCTTTTTCTCTGAATCCACTATTACGTACCAAAATTGTTAAATAACAAGGTACTAATCTAAGAGTGTTTTCAGGCAAAAAAAGCTACAGTCCTCTCTTCATAACACTGAAGGAGCATAAAAAAATACAGTAAGAGTAAATGCTGGTCTTTGAGCATAAATTTCAGTATTGTAGTGGATGAAGGGAAATTTAAATACCATTTTGAAGTTGATTATATCACACAACTCCACCCAAGAACTAACTTGCAATCTTTAAACTACCATGTTAAAGCAAAAAGGGAGACAAGATAAAAGATAAAGAGAAGAAGGGGGAAGGGAAAGGTTGCTATTTTACAAAATAATGGGATTATGTAGAATAAAGGTTAGACAAAATTATAGGAGTTAGAGAAAGACAGCATGAAACCCATTACTTAAATTCATTGTGGCCTCACTGGGGTCTGAAGCTCACATAATTTGATGATTTTTTAAGGAAGAATGGAAAAGAAAAAATGAAGAAAACAAAAATTAGGAGAAGTAGGGAGGAAAACTAACAATTCAGGTGGCAACACTGTTAAAACAAATTAGAACTTTTACTTTATGTCACATCATTAAAATCATGGCCCTGTGTCTCCTTTCATTTGGAAATGCCACACGGGCCACACAAACAGGCGGCACAACTAGCATAGCCCGTGGAGTATCACCTTAGCATGTGAAACGCAGCACCAGGGCAACAGGAGTATCATTTCCACGGAAGGAAATGCAACACCAGGGCAGCAGCTTCCATTCTGTCCCTATCTTTGGTAGTGATTCACAGACCTCCTCTTCACCAGCCTTCTCTGAATGTCAAAATCCTATCTAGTGTTCAAATTTTATGCTGCTTGAGGTTGAAACAGAAGATTCTATGTAGTGCAGAGGCAATTAAAAGTCTTGAGACTTCTGAATTTCTAAGAAAGGAAGAAGATAGCATTTTCATTTCAAATGCATATTTTTATTGATAAAAAGTAAACATAACAACAAAGATATCTCATGTCAACAGGATATTATGAAATCTTCAATTTGAAGTTCAACAGAACTGTATAGTACAGCAGAAGTAAAATGAAAGTATTCATAAAATAAATCTATTGCACAAATCATCTATTCAAACTTTCAGGACAGTTAAGGAACAAGAAGGGATTTGACCCCTGAGTCCTTCTAAAGGTGACAGCAAGGGGTGAGAGGATTGTAGGCCTACTAGCTGATAAAGCCCCCTGAAAGGCAGGCTGAAGTGAAGCAAACAAGCAGAGCAGGATGAGAGGGAGCGAGCCAGAGGAGGTGGAGTGGGGCATCACCTCCTCTCTGCACAGGTCTGATGCCATTGATCATCACTGCACCCATACGACCCGAAAAAACACCCAAACTTTTCCAGATCAGACTGTGAACCATGGCCTGTGCCAGATGTAACATCTTATCTGGAGATGGTTTGAATATATGCACTTACCCAAAACCAACATTTTCCTTTCCTTTCCAACCAGTTTTTACACTGGTTATTTAGAGGATACAAAATTTCACTAAAATATTTTCTTCTAACTAAAATATATACAGTTGGGTTAGTGGTAAACACTTAAATGAAATGACTATTTCAGGGGTTTGCAACTTATGGACTTTTTAAGAAAGAAGTAAAAGAAAGAAATTTTTATCAGCTAGAAAACTCGCAATGCACTCATTTTCCAAAAAAAAAAAAAAAAGAAAAAATTACCCTGCTTTTTGGCTAGCTTTAAAAGGCAAGGAATATGTTTATTCCTTGGTGTAGACTTTAACTATACTCATTAAGACCTTTCTCATGATTGTAGTTTCAGCAACAGCTTCCACGGCCAGAGGAAAGATATGGCAGAACAAGGCCACATCTACAGAGAAAGCTAAGAAGAAAATTGTATAGCAAAGTTATAAAATAAATTTTCCTTTCTGTGCTGTACATTCTGTTGTTCTAACCAAACTGAATACCAAAACTACTGAACTGCTAATGTAAATAATTATTTTCCTGTGAATGCTTTTGGCCCATTGTGTTAATTAAGGCTTGATTCTGAAGTGGGCAAAAACAAAAAAGAAGCAAAGAAAAGTCACTTCCACATCTATATGTCACTGTAAATTGCTGTATTAATTGGGATATAATTCTGCTGCTAGGGAAAGCAGGACAAAAACACTGAGTATTTTTAGGCCTGTCGTTCCCATCTCAATATTGACATGAACCAGAAGTGAATATATATTTTAAATGCAAGTATAACTAAATGTTGCACATCCCTCATGGGCTGAATTTAGGTCCTGATATAAAGCTCATTAAAATCAACAGGAACCTTCCTTCTGTCTCCAGCAGAGTCAGAACCTGGATATAAATGAGTATGCTAAAAACTAGTAACAATGAAAATAAAAATTGAAGAACAAAAGAAGGGTACAATAGTTAAAATGTTGTTACTGACATTCAGTTATAATTATAAACACGGTTTTACCAAGTAGAAGTTCTGTACTTTCATGTTCCCATAAAGCAGAGTGAAAAGTATCCACTTTCTCTGTACTCTATAGTCCTACCACTATGGACCCAGTGCTATCTTTGATCAGGTTGTTCTATTTTGCTCCATGCATTATTCTAAAATATCTGGTAATGGGGTGAAGAAGGACATTCTTGAGAATAGTGCGGAATTATAAATGAGGAAATTGTTCGTTTACAGCCTTATACTGACACATTGTGATCAGTCACCACCATCAGTTAACTGCCATTGCACCCAGCCCTTTTATGGAAAACTTTGAAGAACTGTCCAGGTATCACAGCAGCTGGTGATTCAGAAAGTGGTAACCTCCTTTCTGCATCACGCGCTGCTAAAAGTGTTCTCCTGGAGAAGCAGGGAAGTAAAATTTTTGAAGTTTTGAAACTACGAAAATGAGTGTGACTTTCCTTTTTTTTTTT
>VZRO01003914.1:1154290-1183708 GCA_013397915.1 Daphoenositta chrysoptera | reverse complement strand
GCCGGTGTGTGGGGGCGAGGCGGGGGGGTCGGGCCGGGCGCGGCCGGCCAGGGCTTGTGCCTTGGGGTGGCCACGGAGTGGGACAAGTAGACAGCGCCGTGGCCTGCGGGTTCCCCTCCTGCTTATCACGAAATGAAATGGAAATGACAGGGATGTTCGTCTCGTCTGAACCCCTCACCATCACCCGTGTCAAAGCAAATGGAAGAATTTGACTGACACTTCCTGCGCCAAACCCGTCTAATGAGCCTAAGATCCTTGTACCCTTCTCTGTGCGTTGGTGAAGAAGCGGTTTAAGGAAAACAAAGTTTGCAGAGGAGAAAATAACCCCAAATCTGACTGTTCTCGCATTGGCCCTAGATTAGAAAAGAGAATGAGAAACCAAGGTTTTCAGTGAAAAAAGAATAGCGTGCTTTTACTCCCGTTTCCGTCTTAAAGGCATGGGTTGTGCTGCTCAGGGTAGGCGAAACAAAAAAAGGAAAGTCTTTTTCTATACTCTTTTGGGATAGGATAGTAAGGCAGTACAGTTCCAAGAGAGAGGGTATGTCAGAGATGCCCAGCTTGAAAATGACACAGGTTGTGTGTTCTTGCATTTAGATGTTTTGATTAGTGTAGTTGTAATTTTCCGCATATAACGGCTACATCTTACCCCAGGATGAGATGTGTAGACAGTGTATGACAAAGACTTTTCAGTACTCTTTCACAGTGATGTATATATTGAAATTACTGTTATAAGAAAAGGAGACAAGAAACACTCTTTTCCGTGAATTATAATTAAAAGGCAATGAAGCAATCACATTGCCTTAAAGAATAACCATTCAAAAACAAGTGTATTTCCCTTTGGAAAGAGTCTCTTATCTCTATGAAAAACTTTGAACATTAATCAAGTTATTACCTTTTGGATGACTTGCCTCTATATTAAAATCACAAGCTTTTGGGAGGAAAAAAACCCAACCAGAGTTGGTACAGTTGAGTATTTTCATCTTTTTTTTATTCATTGCATCTTTTTTTACTCTTGCTCAAAATCTGTCCTGTAGACTTCATTCTAGATAAAAATGAACTGAGTGAATAGTGGGGGATACTTGGACTATTCACATTAAAGGCTTTGCAAAAATAAACTTTAACTAATTAGATATGGTGTTTTATTCCTTTGCTACCTGTATGTTTTCAGGGATGCTTCTTGTAGTGATATAAACTACTTCAGGTTTATCTTAGAGCAGTAGTCTAAAACGGTATTGTTATCTGTACCCAAGTAACTGATTTGGAATTACACTGTGCAATATAAGTGCCATGTATCTTTTTTGCAGCAAAGATCATACTTGGAGCACCTGTCTGCCTGAGGGTGAAATAATCTGCAAAACAGAGTTGAAAGACCAAAAAAAAAGCAAAACCAGAACTTTTATATGGGGGGTAAAAAACCCGATAGTCTTTTTACTGACTGTACCTGTGCTTCTGTTACTGTATATGTGCACCAGATAAGTTTTCTGAGTGGAATTAAAATTGTGCTATTTTGTTCCAAAGCTCTGCTGTAGGACAGTTCATCAAAAATAAATCTGAAGTGAGCCATGACAGTTCTTTTTGTGCTGTGCCAGTTTTTGCGGAGTAAAACTGACTGTCTTTTTAATTGAGAGCCTTTCTGGAGCAGAGGCAAACAGATGGGAATCTAGGTGAGGGCCTACAAAAGGAGAAAGAAGTTGCTTGTATAGCTGAGGAAGGAAGTGTGCTGAAGGCTACACTGTAGCTTGTGATCTCACAGTTAGTAAATGTGACAGGGAACTAAAATAAACAGTTGTCCACCTATCATCTGGGATGTGGGAAGTGCAAGAGTCACAGAAGTACTTGAGTACTTGATGCTTACTGCTACAGTGCCAATCCTGTCATCCACAGAGCTCTGCTTGCTGCTCAGGGTTAGCTACAGAGAGGTGCTCTTAAGGATAAGAATGTCTTACCGACAAAAACAGGCACTCTTGTCCTTGGGTGTATGCTGAGAGGGTAGGCGGATCCATTATGAATTGGCCTTTCTAAGTAATGCTTAGGTGACTTTCAGATACCTAACTGACATTTGAGAGTGTTCATCAGGTTTAGGCTCAAGTTGTGAGTTCTAATCAAAATTGCTCTCTTAGTAAAACAGATCACTCAGCATACGCAGTGTGACAGAAGTCGATGTTTAGCTTGTGGTTGCAAATGCTGCCACTCCTTTACCTCCGAACAAATCCAAAAGCAGACCGAAATGCACTGTGTGGTGTCAGTGTGCTGAATCCCTGCTGAGTTGGGGCAGGCTTCTGCTGTGTTCTGTTGCATCTAGGTCAGGTAGAGGGATATTTTAGACAGCCTCCTTGTTCAGAGAGATGAAAGGAGTATCTACAGTAACTACACCTTCATATTTCAAGGCAAACTTTGTTTTCCTGCTCAGATGTGGTTAACATGGTCTATTTCTATTCTTCTTGCATAAAGCAGGGGAAGAAATAAGTGTTTTTGTATTTGAATGCCATTAATAGGACTGTTTTCAAGTTGACTGAGTTTTCAAAGTTGTTTAACAGTAGAGTGTAGTAGATCTTTAGTACCTCAGAGCATCTAATGTATGGCTTTTTCCTTAAGGGCTGTCATCCATGAGGCAACTGGGTGAGACAGACATAGTAGAAGTAATATTTTGATGAAGTTATGGCATTTTGCTTGTAGTAGGCAAATGCTATTTGGAGAAAGTCAAACACCTTGTCTGCTGGTACAAACTGTTTCTTCCTGAAGCAGTTGAATGAGGTTACCTTCAAAAGCCACAATAGGTTTTGGCTTGAAACTCTCATGTCTCAAGCTTTAGAATGTGTAAAGAAACACTGGACAACTAAAAGTGAAAAGGTTTTTTATTTTTATGTGTGCCTGCTCATGCATGCTGTTGTGACCTCCTGACATACTGCATGTTCCTCTCTTCTAGCAGCAAGGAAAGAGGGAGGAAGGCTGTAAATACCAGGTTGGAAATCTGCCTATTAGGCAGCTTTTGAAATATAAAATGATTTGGGGGCCCTCTAGCTATTCAGGATGCTTCTTTTTCAAGAACAGTGTTTTAATGGTGATTTTTACGACTGAAGCAGTAGAGTGAAAGTCACTATAACACCCTAGGGGAATGTGTGTTAATAGAATTACAGAAACTTTTTATAGGTGAACCAGGAAGAAGAGGAGGCATTTGACAATATCTTGTACACTGTCCCAGTCAGCACTCTATACTTATTCATCTAAGGACTTGATGTTATTTGAAGTAAATCCCTGCTATGCAACTATGAAAAGAGACTGCCAAGTAAGTCCACATGGTTAGTTCATTCCTGACCCAGGGAGGAAGGCTAGACCATAGTGCAGGAGTAGGACAGCCTAGCCCGTCTGATGGATTGGTGTTTGCATCCTAGGGCAGAGAAGCAACATCTCATGTTTCTCTCCAGCTTGAAATTCTCTTCAGGAAATCTGTACTTTCTTAGATCACTTGGTATCGTTCCTGCAGCTGTTGCAACACAGGAAGCTGGCCTAAATCTGAATGACTTGACCAGGTCTTCTGCAAAAAGGATATTGTGTGCCACTGTTACTCATTCATGAAATAATTTGCAATGTAACCCTAATTGTAGAGCTGTGAGAAACCTTACATCATTAAATTTTTGGGTAATACTGAAGATCTGGAACAGGAGAACAGTTTATTTTCATAACTGAAGACAAAGCAAGGCTCTGTAGTTAAAATTCTTTTTCATAGAAACTCAGGATGATGGATGTGTTCTTTGCATCAAGATTTGACATTGAAGTGACTCTTACTTGCTTTAGTTATAGTGGTTATTATTACCTAATTTCAGTAGGTAATCTGGATTAAAGGAAAATATGTGCTTCAGCATTTCCATTAGTATGGCTTACTCTATAACTTTTTGTGACTTTAGATGGTGATAGTTTTTTCTTAAATTAACTTAGCTATTGCCCAGATAACTTATGCTGTCTAACCTCGTCTTCAGTTAATCTGAAATAATTCGTGAGCACAGATAGGCCCTGCAACTGTTTCTTTTTGTTTCTCTGCATTAGTTAGCTTTTGAAGTCTTGTCCTGTTTTTCCCACTCATAGTCTCTGTTTCTGAAACCTAATCAATTGTGCCTTTGCTTTTTTTATGTCTGCAGTGAAGAAAAGTTTCTTAAAAGCATGCTTCATATATCAGAAAGAAGCAAAAAAAAAAAAAACCCAGTACCACCACATCTCTGTCAAGGATGAGCTGCAGACACTTGTGAGTTATCAATGTGGAATTCCAGAGGGGAGGTACAGGAGGACCTGTTACTAGGAGTGGCACTTAAGTACTACAGAAGTGAAAGTGGTTTTGGTAGTTGCAGAGTCAGAGCAGCAACTTCGATTTTTTTTTTTTTTTAGAGGTTTCCTGTATGGTCAGTATTTTTTATTTGAGATTAAGCTGTCATGCTGAACAGTAGTTGGACTGCATCAGAAACCAGATTACAGTGATAGTTAAGTTGTGAAACTGTACAATCCTTGTTTGCAGTTAATCAAACTTCTATAACATCTGGTCTAATACTTCCCCTAGAAGTGATTTGTTAGAAGGCTAGTGGAAAGTTGCTAAGAGTTTCAGAAGAGTAAACTGGAATGTGGAGTGGAAGTAATCTCCATTGAAGTGGAAGTTACCTAAAAATCTTACTCTCTGCAATAGAGTGTTTAGGACTAGGTTGATTTATTTATCAGGTGACATTTACTGTTGATACTGAGTTGTGGGTGCCTGATCGCTGGAAATGTTCAAAGCCAGGCTGGATGGGGCCCTGAGCAAGCTGATCTAGGGGATGGTGTCCCTGTCTGTGGCTGCTGGAAATACATCATCTTTTGGGTTCCTTCCTACCCAGCCATTCTGTGTGCGCGGCTGTGTCCCCGGGTGTGTGTGGGGGCAGCCCAACGACGTGCTGTGCAGGAACCTGTTCTGTTAATCTTGTAAATGTGAAGCAGTTATGGGGGATGGTTAGAGGTTCTAAGGTGCAGTCAGTAACCCTCCTGTGATCTTCCATTGTGAACCTACCTGGTAGGTAACATTCTGAAAGCTTGATGTACAAGTTGACCCATAAACATAGCCTACTTGGCTTCATGTGATTGCTTTTTGCATAAAATATTGCTGAAAGATTTTCTTTGGGTTGGGAGAGTGTATAAATTAATACAGCTTGCAAAATCTTGACTCTTGCACTTCTGGAGTTATATTTATATCGTTAGTATGAATAAGGATATATCATACTGTCTTTTTGTGACCCTTCTGACTCGTTTAAAATGGAGATTTGGTGATGGGCAGTAGACAGTCTGTGAGTGTGGTGGTTTTATTCCCATTCAGGGAATGGTCCTTTTGTTATTTACTGTCTGTTTATATTGGTAGAAGCATACAGGAAGTGGAATGTGTTTTCATGGGTTTTATGATGAGGAGCATCAAAAATGAGTTTGTGGCAAGTGTGAACTCACCTTCAAAATTCTTACAAATATAATACCAATCTGTAGATGAATTTCCAAGATAGTTTTATATCAACAAGTATACAGTTCGAGATGCCTTGGACTTTTGTTCTTTGTGAGCTGTGAAATGTTATGTTCAAAAATCCAACCTCTACCAAGATAAGTTATTTCAGAATGTGCCATGCTTCTAGAAGCTGATGCCAAATTGTCATCAAATTGTCACTTGGTGAAATCAAAGAGACTGTAGTAGTCCTGTGGCATCAAGGAGCACTGAAGAGGCAAGAATAGCTGACTGTCATACTGGAGAATATCACTCTTCCATTTTTCTGATACATCTTTTTTGACTTAGTAGCAGATTAGATGGGATTTCACCAAAGAAGAGACACCCTGGCATTTAATCTCTGTGGGCATTGAGTAAGTGTGGAGACCAATAGAGAGAAGTTGTAATACTATAATAAGCAGACACTCATAACTAGTTTTTTATCTGGATGCTTGGTCCTCAAGTGTTCTTTTGGTGTACAGTTTTCTACTTCCTTTGTAAATCTGAATACTAGAGAGGGAAGCAAGCATTTCTGAATTGTAGGTATATATACCTGTATGTATTGTATGTTCTTGTTTTATTGTTACCTTTTCACCTTTCTTTATATTTGAACTTAATTTTTTATATTTGCTTATATTTTTAATGATCCTCTGGGTTTTTTTTCTGATCTTCCTAAACCTTTTATTTCAGGAATTGCCCAAAGCTAAGTTGAGGTTCAGTCAGAGATCTTGCATAAAAAACTTAAATGTGGTAGCTGAAATTCTGCAAAGACTGAGGAGCTGAAAATGAGGTTTTACAGTTAAGTGCTTTAGGCCACTGTGTGTGCTTGTGTTTGGCATCTTTTTGATCTGTGTGTTGCTTTTTGTCAAAGTCTTAGGAGTAATCTCAGAAGAAGAGTGCTGTATCAACGTGAGTATTAGAGTGAGAGAATAAGAATATTTCATGTGAAGCCTGTAACAGAAAGATCTAGTAGGTTGTACAGTTTTATGCTTGAAGAACAAAGAAGTCCTGAAATCCTCCTTTTCTGCTAGAAATCTGGGGTCCTGTTTAGCTAGGAAACCAGTGAAGAAGCAAAGTTAAGTGCACATTAGTTTGAACATAGTTTAACTGCAGTAACCAATATTTTGAACAATGTGCAGTCTTGCTAACTAGTTCTGCTTCTAGACAGAGGCAGGATCTTAAGATGCAGTTTGTAAAAACTTTTTTCGAAGACAAATATGTCAATTTGAAAATATTTGTATTTACAGGTAATGCAATTCTTTTGTTACTTAATCTTGTCGTGAGACTACTTTTTAAATGAAATTTGATGCTATAAGTTTCACAGAGGAAAGCTGAAGCCTCTTTTCTGAGCTGAATGCTGACTCTGCTGTGGTAGTAGAAGTGAATGTAAAGAACCGTTCACAGACTTGCCTGCAGAAGGTTGAAGTCACAGATCACAAGAACCTAAACAGCCAACCTGCATTTGGTAAACTGCAGGCACCCTAAGCAATGTAGAAATGAAAGACTGGTTTCCTGAAGGATAAACTTGCTTCACTGGGTCAGTCTGGGTAGATGGAAAAGTCATTCTTCTGCTTGGGCTTAGCCCAAAATACAGATTGTTTTGAGATGCTTGTATTTAATTTGCTGAAAGTAAAACCCTTCAATGAAAGACTAAGCATGTAGTGATAATGCTCGTTCAAATGCCGTGGTGATTGTGATTGTCATAGCCTAAATAATAGATGACTTAGAAGACAGACATGCGGATTTTATTTAGGTCTTCCCATGCAAACGCCTAAAGTCAATACTGAATTTCAGTAACCCTTGGTCATCTTCTGTTACCGTATCAATGTATTTGATTTGTTGTGGACAACAGGTGCTCACCAAAGCTGCTCTATCAGTCCCCTCCTCAGCTGTACGGGGTAGTGTATTTGGCTTGCATGGCCAAGCTTTGGTAGTGTGTTGGCTATAGGGGTGGCTTCTGTGAGAAACTGTTAGAAGCTTCTTCCATGTCTGGCAGAGCCAATCCCTGGTATCTCCAAAGATGAATGTGCCACTGATCAAAGCTGGGCCGATTAGAAATGGTGGTAATGCCTCTGTGATAACAGATTTAGGAAGAAGGAAAGAAGAAGTTATTGTGCAGTCATAACTGCAGCCAGAGAAGAGCACAGTGAGAATATGTGAAAGGAACAACTCTGCAGCCACCAAGGTCAGTGGAGAAGGAGGGGCAGGAGGTGTTCCAGGCACTGGAGCAGATTCCCCTGCATCCCGTGGTGCAGACCATGGTGATGCAGTTGTGCCCCTGCAGCCCATGGAGGACCACGAGGATGCAGAGATCCACCTGCAGCCCATGGAGGAGACCCACGCCAGAGCGGGTGGATGCCTGAAAGGAGGCTGTAACCCCATGGGAGGCCCACACAGGAGCAGGCTTTTAGCCAGGACTTGCAGACTGATGGAGAGAGGAGCCCACACTGGAGCAGTGTCCTGGTAGAACTTGAGACCCTGTAGGGGACCAATGCTGGAGCAGCCTGTCCTCGAAGGACTGTACCCCATGGAGGAGTGATCCATGCTGCAGCAGTCTGAGGGGTTTGTTGCCCATGGGATGGACTCATATTGCAGCCATTTGTGGAGAACTGTTGTTTGTGAAACAGACTCACGTTGGATAAATTTATGGTAAACTATTTCCTGTGGGAGGGACCCCATGCTGGAGCTGGAGAAGGATTCCTCTCCCTGAGCAATGGGAGAAACAACATGTGATGAACTGACCATAACCCCCATTCCCTTCTCCCTGTGCCTCTGGAGAGGGAGGTAGAACTTGGGAAGGAGGGAGGGGTGGGGTGAAGGTGTTTTTAAGGTCTTTACTTCTCATTACCGTGGTCTGATTTTGCTAGTAATAAATTCAGTTAATATCTCTAATTTCAGCCTGTTTTGCCTCTGACTGGATTTGGTAGAGTGATCTCTCCCAGTCCTTACCTCAACTCATGAACCTTTCATTATATTTTCTCTCCCTTGTCCCGCTGTGGAGGGGAGTGATAGAGTCTTTGGTTGGTGCCTGGCATCCAGCCAGGGTTTACCCACTACAGATAGAAAATATACAGCACAAGGCTTGTGGGTCAAGATAAGGACAGGGAAGACCACTTGCCAGTAGTTGTCACAGGGATAAAATAGACTCAGTTTGGGGAAGTCAGTTTAATTTATTGGAAATTATGTCAGAGTAGGATAATGAGAAATAAACCCAAATCTTAATAACACCTTCTTCCCAGGCTTAACTTTGCTCCTACATTCTTTACCACCTCTCCCTTAGAGGCACAGTGGGGTGGGAATGGGGGCTATAGTCAGTAGCATGTACATGTTGTCTCTGCTGCTCCTTCTTCCTCAGTAGTAGGACTCCACACTTCCCCTGCTCCAGTGTGGGGTCTCTCCCGTAGAGATAGTCCTTCCCAAATTTCTCCAGTGTGAGTCCCTTCTGGGGGTGCAGTCCCTCAGGAACAAACTGCTCCAGCATGTAATTCCCATAATGTTACAGCCTCCTTCGGACATTTATCTACTCTGGCCTCGGGTCCTCCCAGGATCCTGCCAGTGGATCTCTGCTCCACTGTGCACCTCCACGGGCTGCAGTGGGACAGCCTGTCCCACCATGGGCTGCAGTGGGACAGCCTGTCTCACCAGGGGCTGCAGTGGGACAGCCTGTCCCACCATGGGCTGCAGTGGGACAGCCTGTCCCACCATGGGCTGCAGTGGGACAGCCTGTCCCACCATGGGCTGCAGTGGGACAGCCTGTCCCACCATGGGCTGCAGTGGGACAGCCTGTCCCACCATGGGCTGCAGTGGGACAGCCTGTCCCACCATGGGCTGCAGTGGGACAGCCTGTCCCACCATGGGCTGCAGGGCAATCTCTGCACCGGCACCTGCAGCACCTCCTCCCCCTCCTTCACTCACGTCAGTGTCTGCAGAGTTGTTGCTCTTGCATAATCTCACTCCTCTCTCTGCTGCTGTTGTTCCCCCAGCAGTTGACCCCTCCAACCACCTTCTTAAGTAACATTGTCCCAGAGGTGCTACTGTTGTTGACGGACTCAGCCTCGGCCTGCAGAGGGTCTGTCCTGGAGCCCATCTGGCATGGGCTCTGTTGGCCATGGGGTAAGCTTCTGGCAGCTTCTCACAGAAGCCACATAACTACCAAAGTGTTGCCATGCAAGCCCAATAAAATTTGACTTATAGCAAAGTGAGTCTTGAGGTATGACAAGTTTCTCCAGAAAATGGCAAGCTTTGAAGATGCAGAGGAACCAAGAATTATGGTCTGAACAGGCACTAGAGTGATCTTAAGAAAATTCAAATAGAATCTTGTGGAGACTTGATTAAACAAGTTTAACCCTCATTAATTTGGTAATTCTGTACTAAAGATCTTGTCCATGTAATAGAAAGTGGTGTGGGGATGAGTGTGATTCAAATTCATTCGGTTAAAATTATTCAGCTTTTTGTGTAGGTGTCCTCATGTCTGTGAGCTCAGGCTTACAAGTGTGAATTGCTTGTCTTTGGGGTTATGCTCCTAACTTGCAGATTTTTCACCTCTTGAAAATTTGTGACCCATTAAATGAGAGTTCTGGGGGGGCTAAGGTGTATCAGCTGCTCACAGAGCAGATGCAGAGCCATGACAATTCACAGCTTTGCTTGCAAATACTAGCTAGAATTTGTTTGTATGGGGATTGTTGGCTTGGTTTTTGGGTTGGGGTTTATTTGTTGGTTGGGTTTTTTTTGGGGGGGGGGTGGGACATGGGGATGGGGAATTGTTTTAGTTGGTGGGATTTTTCTGGGGGCATTTAGTTTTAATTGGTTGAGTTTGTTTTGTGTTTGGGGTTTTTTTTAAATATCCTCTTCTGAAGCTTGTGGCAACTTAACAGTTGCCTAAGGAGCAACCAGGTTGTCTGTGCATCTCCATATGGGCAGAGGTGTGAAGGTCAACTGCTGCAGTTGTCATCTTCTAGTTGAGGTTTGCTTGTGGGTTGGGTATTGTCTGTGGAGCAACCATCCCTAGGTTCAAAGTGCTACTGCTTTGCTGCCAGAAACAGAACAGGATGTTTTCCCAAGTTTCACCCACTTCAGTTAAGCATGTCAGACCTTTTAGAAACTCATGTTTATCCGTGGATTCAGCTAATGAAGTTAATTGTGAAAAGAAGCAGTTAAGGTTGCACCTCCATTATTGCACAAGTAGCAAAACCACTTGGCAGAAAATAGTAGTTGTTGCTGGGTGCTAGTGTATGCCTTTTTCAGTTTACCCTCAGGACAGATGTCTGAAGCTGTAACAAAATAACTGTCGAAGTTAGTGACTTCGACACTAATAATAATAGTGGGTGACTATGAGTGAGGTTTGTTGCTCCTGTTCAAATACTATGTTTCTATTAGGGAAGTATCGATTGAGAGGTCAAAACAGACATGAGTTACAATTACTTGGGACTTTGCTGGAATGGTTCAGTTATCATGAAAGAGCAAATTTTATTCCTGTTAAAGAATGCTAGTAGTGAGTATTCTCAATTTGCAGAGAATCAGTGTCTTTTCAACAGATAAAACTTCTAATCTTAATTAAAATGACGTATGGGAATTTGCAAGACTTCTCTCCTGCTACCAACCTGATTTGTAATAGAATTTGTAATAGAATTACAAATTGTAGTATGGAAGGATACTTTGTACATAAAGGGCCTACACTAACTGGGTTGAAATGGCCAATAACAAAATATCATAAAATAATGAAGGAAATCTTTGTGCCTTGATGACGTGTTAGTAATCTAAACAAGTCTAAATAAAACACAAACTTCTTATGGTGAAGACAGTACAAGTAATGATACCTTGTCATGCAAGCTCTGGTGTTGCCAGGGGTGTATATGATGTGTAAGTTATGGAGAAAAATAAACAGGAGAGACAAAAGGTGATCCTGGAATTGCAGTTGAACCCAATATTGGCTTCTGTCTGTAGAAGGAAACCTGATACAAGGCTTTACCAGTTCAGCAGCCAGTGTCACAATCAAAGTAGAGCTAGGATTGCCAGATATTAAGCAGATACCAGATGGAATTTGAGGCTAGGTCTTTCTTCTGAAAGAGAAATTAAGATACCTTTTTCCAAAGAAGAGTATCTTAAGCCAACTGGCAAGCTTGTTCTTAAAGTAACTTTCAAACTGCAGGAGTGCATTTTACAAAAGGAGTATCTTAACTCAGAAAATTTCCATGCCTTACCTGTAGTCCTGCTGGGTTTTACCTTGTTTTATAGCTAGAAAGATAAAATTTAGTGTAACAATTATGGGGACAAACAAATGCTTACATCTGCTTTTAATCAGAAGGATGCATATCAGGTAAAGCATGTTGTGTATACTATGATGTGGCAGTCCATTAACTTGTAGACGTTGTAGAGCTAAATACTGATCCTTCTCCGCAATGACAATAGGGCCAAATTCACAGCATCAGATTGCTGGCTCAGTTCTCAGAACTGGCTTTACGGGTGAATATCGAGCTTATGCATAGCAAGATAGTGTAACATGGTAATTATGCATTCTCTGAATTTAATATACTTGTAGTATTTTTTAAAATCTGTGTGTTGTTTCTGTTTATTGCCTGCCTGGATTTTCTTTGCAAGCATAAAAACTACTTGCAATTCAGTTTCTTCAGGAATTCTGAGGCCATAATTTTAACTGTAAGTCTGACTGGTAGGACATTCACAAACAACTTTCCTGGGGGATGGTGACTGTTTGACAGAAATAGGGAGGAAATGCAAAATCATGGTAAACAGTCACCAAAAATAATCTGGTAAATGTTACAAATTCCATTTGGAGCTTAAATAGATTCTGTAGCATAGGTTTTATAAGGTACTCCACATTTGAATTGACACATTAGAATTTTTGCACAAAGTTGAAACTTGAACTCAGTAAGTGTTGAAGCATAGCATATTCTTAGTAGCATAAGAACGTTCATTACATCACTTGCTTTGAAAATGCTTTTTATATTTTTGTGAATCTACTGCAAGTTGCACATGATTGCTAGTCTCTCACATCAGGAAGCTTTCGTCTTGAGGTATCAGTGGCTTTAAGCAGGCAGTTTTTACTGTTACAACATCCATTAAATTCACGTTCAAATTTAAGATCTGGCTGGGAGTTAACTTTGACTTAGGAAAAGAAAAATCATATTTTATTCAGCTCTACTAATTATAGACAGTAGAACTAGTCTCACAAGGTCAGATGCTGTTAGCTGCTTTGCAGAAATGGTCCCTGTGTGCAGTATTAGTCAAGGTAGCTCCCTTCAGTGGAAGGAGGAAAACTTGGTTAAGCTTTCTCTGTGTAAGTGTCCCTGTGGGCTGTTCAAGGAGCAGCTTAAACCTTGGTGCCACGTTTGTGCTGCAGTAGCTTGTTCTCAGGTCTCTGGCTGTTTCTCAAGTGGTTAGTATGATTTCATGTCACTGAATAAGCTTAACCATACAGACAGCTTTTTGAAAATCCTCTGAAGATTGTCTGACATCAGTTAAAATATTTGAACATAATTGAAGAGCTATTTTTGTCCAAGAAAAACTACAGTATTAGTGCCCAGAAGAACTAGCTGTTCAACTGATGAAATACATGTTTGTCAAGACCAGGAACTATCAAAAGCAGGTAAAAACTAGAGATAAAAATTTCTTCTAACTTTGTTTACTGAACAGTTGATTTGCTTCCAGAGAGTCTGCATTAGTAATGAAATAGCTGTACTTCCAGGAGTCTTGAGTATGAAAATCTTTAATTAGGCCCTGATCAGCTTTTCAGAATTGATTTCTGAATTATGTTTTTTATACATTTTTATAAATGTGTGAAAGTCAGCTCTGGAGTATTTTAATTTCTCTTTCATTTATAAGAGGTACACTTACCCTGCTGAGTAAGGGTTATCTGATTTGCTTGAATTGCTAAAGCCTCTAAAAGTTGGTGAAAATGAATGGGCTTCCACTTTGGGCTATGTTGTCAAAATTCTGCTTATGTGCTGAAAGAGAGAGAGAATAATTTAGGACTTCTCACATGTAAGTATTTGAGGAGTATTAAGAACAGCACACATCATCTCCAGATTAGTTGTTTTTCTGAAGAGGTGGTTCTAAACCAGGAGGTTCATAACTTAGTGGAATCTGGATGGTTTGGCCATCTGAGACTGCTCCAGTATCAAAAATGGGAAGCGTCTCTGGAAAGAGATAATCCTCTGAGCTTGGCAGGTCCTGTGACTGAACTAGTGCTCTTTTTCCAAATGTCTGACCACTGTCATCTTGTTTTGTCTCAGGGCTAGTATCCCCTTTCTGAGAAAAGAATCTGATTTTTTCCCTTGGCTTTTTTCCCCCTCCACTGCTAATTGTAACCAGGTAAACCAGTCAGTTAATTTGTTTTATCTGTCAATCTAGTGTTTGAATCTTTTTTTTCTCATGCAAATAGTTGAGAATAATTTAGGAATGCTATTCTCAAGGTGGTTCTAACAAAGTCAGAGAGATAAATGTTCTGAGGCAAAAGTGTTAGGAAAATTTTAGTTAATACAATGCAACCAAAATGTCAGGGTCTGGACAAGAATCATGGTGTCTATGAAGTGCTAAATAATCACGATCCCTTCTGAAAATGATAAGGCTTCTGGGAGGGCAAATTTATTTAATTCCATACCTGAACAACTAGTTCATATAAGCCAGCCTTGGAAGTATCTTCAAGTAAGTGACTGTACTTAGTTCATGTCTTTGGCCTGGGGCTGAGCTCCAATTACAGCTTCACATGGCTTAATACCACTTGAAAAAATTGGATTATTAGCTTTCCCATCCCTTGGATAACAAAGTTCAATCAGAACCCAAAATTTGAAGATGAAGGAATTGAAAGAAAACTAAATAAAAAAACCCCACCCCACTTTCACAACTATCACATCAAGCCCAATTAGCAATGGTGTTGGAACTTCCTTGAATTCTTCATTGTGTGATTGCTTTTTAGAAAAGCTTTACAAGCAGTAAGTGTGCAGTTTTTTCATTCACCTTTAAAGTAAGGCTACTTATTTCTCAGCTTCCCTAGCATCATCTTTGGTTTGCATTTTTCTGGAGACATGCTTTAAGAAACTATTGAAGAAAATGTCCAGGAGGCATTTTTTCCTGGTTTGTCTGAGGACAGAAGCAGAAAGCAAGTTCCATGTTCACAGTCCTTGTAAGGTGTGAGGCTTTTGAAATGCTGCATTTTCAGTGACTTGTCCTGGTTAACCTTTCTTTCTTCTGTTCTACTGGGTTTATTCAAAGATGTGTTGCTCATCCTTCAGAGAGAATCTTTATTGGGAAAAGTGTCTATGTGTATACCAAGTGTGTGCACGTGCTCTTCTAGTTTATCAAGTACTTTAATTTTAAGTGTGCCATTAAGAAGTAGAATTAAGCAGTTAGATTAATACACTACACTAATGCACTAAGTATGAAAAGGTAATATGGACAGACTAGAGAGGGAGGCTGCACAGACACGGTGGTTTTATGGACAGTTGCATTTTGGGAAGTGTGCAAGGCAGTACCTGGGGTGTCACTGGCAGTTAATGGAGGCAATCTGGAATTGAGCTCTGTACTTTTGAGAGATTGTGTACTTCAGACGGCATTAGAATCAAGTTTGTGGTAGTGATGTTTCTTAAAGAGTAGCTTCCTTCCCTTAATTTTTCTAGCTAATCTTACATTAGGCATGTCCACAGTTCAGTTATGTCAGACATATTTGTGCATATAAACACTCAACTCAGCTATTCAAAGGCAGTACCTGCTCCAATTAAATGAAAAAAAATTTTTTTTTGCATGCTTCCTATCTTCTTGCCCTTTAGCACCTGCATAGGGGCCATAGTTGACAGTATTTTCCTGCCTGAAGTTAGGGGAATGGAAAAATTTTAAAAAGCAAAGGAAAGTTGGTATTGCTCTCACTTCTTGCAGGTCAGTCACCTTATAGATAGACAGCCTTTAAAGCAAAATTTCTCCCTTAAAATATACTCAATTAAATGAAGAGGGGGATTCAAACTAGTTACTTGGTATATTTGCTAGGAAAAAGCTTAAACTTGCTTGTATCTAATTGTTGGGTAGTTAGGTAGATACTTCTGAAGTGTCCGATAAATCTGGGGAGGTCTTGCTTATCTGTTGCTCACATATCTTGGTATCTTTATTGCTATTGTGCCTCTTTGAGTAGATTCATTTTCCATCCCAGAGGTGATCTGGGAACTACAGACAGATATTGTTGTTGGACTTGACCCTAACTTATCCTGGAAATGCCCGCCAGATACGGTGTTTTATGGCTTAAACCTTCTCTTTTAGACTTCGTCTTCTTCCTTTTCCCCCACTCATTTGTCACTAATGAGTCAAAAGGAAATCCTGTTGGCACTAGATGAATCTGAATACATTATTAGTTCCAGAGTCAAGCATTGTGTCAACTGAAAAAGAAAGTAAGAGCATGATTGAGATTTAGGATGCCAGAAGTTTCTACAAGATCTGATATGGAAAAATGGGTTTGATTAAGAGCAGAGCCAGGTCAGGTTAGCTGGGAATCACTGGAAAGTCAAGTTCAGGAAGGATCAGAGCCCAAGCTCAATCCTGGGGCATTCTTGCAGCCATCAGGCATAGTGGAACAGTGAAAAAGTGTGTGCTAGGTTTTAACAACATCAAATAGTGTGGCAGACTGCAGTGTCCTACATGAGCCAGTGGTTTCTTGGATGAGGAGGCAAAGACCTTCAAGCAGGAAAGTTCTTAGGAAAGCTCTTTTAGCCAGGAGTTGAGGTTTTCTTTTCTGTTAGAAAACAGTAAGAGAAAGGTGAAGTGACATCAGTACTGTTGCTCAAAGGCAGTGGGGTGGTAGATGCAAGTGGAAGCAGACTATAGATGGTGTTTCTGCTGCACGCTGCGTTAGGGATGTCCAGGGTAGCTTTCTGAAAGTGTTTTAGAGGATACCTTTGTTTGTGTTCCATTCCAAGGTATAATGGCCGGATGATAACACCAGTGCAGGGGTGCCAAGCTGCATCTATGCTGTATGGGTGTGTGTATACATAAACCATTACTGTGTGCTCTCAGTGAGTTAAAGAGTAACTGTACAAATGACAAAAAAGTTGTCATGGTGAAAGAAGTTAGTACTTGTATTGTTCATTGCCTGAGTCTGGAGGAAGGTCAGAGAAATGTTTAACCTCTACTGCAGTTTAGCTTTGTCCTCAAAGATCTTAAAAAGCTTTTTGCTTAGTTGTTCATTGATTAGGGAGATTGCCTAACCAATCTGTAATACTGTATGTACATGGTTTAATTATGTGCCACCACTTAAAATAGGGAAAGCAGCTCCAGAATGTTGAACAGTGATTGGATATTTAGGGTTGAACTTCCAAATCTGGATGCTGAAAGAAGCTTCGGCTTGCATTAAATTCCTGAATTGCTGTTTCTGAGCCAAAAATGAAATTGGCAGTCTCTCACTAAAACCAACTTAGTTTATTTCAGCATTTGGAATTTTCTTCAGAATTGTGGATCATTGAGTAAGAAAAAGTCAGAAATAACTTAAAACAGACATGTGATACGTGCTGCTTAAATTCTATTACTTCTAAACTACTGTCAGCCTTCATTATTGATACCTCCATAGTTAGTTGCTAACTTCAGGCAGAAGACTGAAAAATTCAGCTTAAACTTTTCTTTTAAAGACAGTGAAATTGCTGCAGTTCACCCAGATTACTGTACTGGGATTTCCACTACACCCACTATGTTTATGTCATTCTAGTGACACCCTTCTAAAAATAAACGTATAACTGAATGTTTGTTTTAAAGAAATGACAGGTAATATAGTTATAGGTTTAACTTGTCATGAGTTTGAGAGGTGCCTTTCAGTACAGTTAGAAACAATCCTGCTTATAGAAAGGCTGGACAGTTCACAGATTTGTAGATCTAACAGCATTTATAGTGGTGCCAAATAGATGAAACTTGTGGTGTGAGTGGTTCTCGTGGCCTGTGTTTGCAAAAAATTATGTAGGGAGGGAAACAGTTTTTTAAATCAGGAGTGAAAAGATGTCCTATTAGGTGTGAAAATCACCAAGAGTCTCAAAATGTATTGGTAATGGAAGCCTGTGGAGATACCTCCTTTGCTGGACATCAGGTCAATTACTTCCTCAAGGCTTTCTCCTTGTGTTCCTTTTGCAAGGGACAGTCAAGATAAATTGAAAAATTATGCATTTGCAAGAAGAAATAATTGATTTCTCAGTCTTCTGACAAGCAGTAGATTTAATCAGTGATGGCAAAGGCAGGACTCTACCATGGTGGTTTAATTTCTGTGTAAATCATCTTAGCATTTGTGCTAAACACTTAACAGATGGTGTGATTTCAGAGATGCTGTCAAATTACTGCTGATGAAAAGGGTCTTTCTTACCTTACTTTCCTCCCTGCTTACCTTTTACACACACCTGTGTTGGATCCCTGCACTTTCCCTTTTCCCCAGCCCACAGATTATTCATTAGTTGGGGAGGGTTTCATCTTTCTTCCTTCAGTGGTGGAGAGGGGAGAAAACGGGTAACTCAATCTGATAAGTGCTAGAGTCCCTGCAGGAAAGGAACTGAGACCTTCCTGTCAGGGAAGCACTAACAGTCCTGCTAGCTCAGTTGCCAGCAGGACTGTAAGAGGTGCTGTGGGTTTTTGAGCAGTATGACCCAAAGACATGTCCCAAAATCTGTGGCCTTGTTTTGGTTTGATGGATTAGCTTCCAACAAAGATGAGCAAGCAGATCTCATAGTTTGCTGTAGACAGCCACACCAGCTAGTGTGGAACAGAGAAGCAGATATAGCTTGTAGAAGAGGTATAGTCTCAAAATACTATTTTAGTTGCTTCCACTTACTCATTAAATGAATCATTATAATTGCAGTTAAAGATCTAGAGGAACATTAACCAGTTTTCAGACTAGGGAAGGGATTTTTTTGAAAAATGGTTTCTGGGATCCTGCTGTTCTTTTTAAAAAGTGTTTGTTTGCTGGGAAGAGGAGGTTTTAATTTTCTTGTACAAGTCTTTCTCTGTGATTCTTTGTTTAGTGCTTAAGTATTTCAGAATGATAAAATTCATGCTATCTCCTCTTGGATAATTATTTCTTATGAATAGTAACTGTTAACTTTAGTATAGTAGGGTTTATTCAATACTTATGGGAGAACCAGTAATGAGGTAGAGGAAATACTATATCTGATGGTTTGCAGCATTTTATTGTAGCGTCATTAAGAGTTGATAGTTTGAAAATATCTGCTGTATTAAAGAAGTTAACTAAGGAATTTTTATCAAACCTTGCTTAGTGAACTGGAATGTGGTGTCATGATTGTAATTCCTGCATATAGATCAAGTTTTAATCAGACTGGTGTTTTGTGTGTTTCAGGTATTGAGGGTGATTTATCTCTTGCATCATGCGTGAATACAAGCTAGTGGTTCTTGGTTCTGGAGGTGTTGGAAAGTCTGCTCTGGTAAGTATGAGGCAGTTCGAGGATAGATTTTTAGGCTTCCTGTATTTTTTCTCTAATACACTCTCTACTAAAGTATATTTCTTTATGTAAGTGTGCACAAATAAATGTTGGTAATGACCAGTGAGGTATCATGGCTAGAATAGGTAGATCCTTTACTGAGTGCACTCTCACATACTGCTGGTTTTGAATGGGTTTGGGTGATGGTGCTTGATCAGTCTCATGCAGTGAGGTGCAGAGCCACAGCATTATGAGGGTGTCTGGCTTCAACAGATAAACCAGCCATCAGTCTGTGGGAAATCAAGCTCCTTTGTGAATCTCTCAAAGGATATGAACTAGCTTGCCCCTGTAAGTCCTGTCTCTAGAAAGGTCTTCAGGGTGCTGTTTGCTTAATGTTCAATAGGAGTCTCTTTAGCACTAATATTTTTTATGTAGATAGAAATACAGATTTGCTTGTTGGTAGGAAGTTTGATGTGTTTCCTGCATCCTTTCTGTGTGAGTAGATATATAGCTGTGGCAGGTAGATGATTGAAATTCATGAGCTTTTTTATTTATAATTAAATGATTACAGAACAGCTTAGTCTGACCTAAACTAGAACTGAAAAAGTTCACAAAATATGATGTTCTCAGCCCACCTAAGAACTTTGCATCTTTCCATTTAATTCTGCACTTTACCATAAAGTAAGTTCCAGAGCTTACCCACTTTCCTTGGGTAAGAAGTATTCTCTTACACAGCAGTTAATAAAGAAAAGCTTAAATGACAAATCATGTTAGATTGTGAAAGAACATTTTTGTTCACCTCTGAATTCTTTATCTCACTGTAGCATTTCTGGATTTGAATGTGCCTGCTCTGACTTGGCCACTGAGTCTTAAGTTCCATTTGACTTGTGCTAAAAACATCCTTCATGCTAGGTACACAGGAACAGCCTACTGAGTCTAGTTAAGACTAATAAAAGCTGGCTGTTGTTTTTTGACTAATTCCTGTGCTGGCAGCTAAGTAGCAGAAGATGAAGTAGTTCTAAATGCAAATGTAAAAGCTGTGCAGCTGTATAGTATCCTGGTCAACTAGAAACTAATACTGATTCTAAGAGTTAAGCAAACCTTAAATCAATGCATGCTTTAATTCTTACCCTCCAAGTGATGGTGGATAAAGGATACTGTAGCATTTCTTCATCTAACAGTTAAATAGTTCAATAGGCATACACATCTAACTTTCTGTTGTTTCTTAAAACTATAGTTACGGCAATCATATAATTTGCTTTAAAAATGTTATGGATAAAAGTATACACCTACAACAGTGATTTGTGTACAATGTTTACAAACTGTCACTAAGCAAGAGAATCTTACAAGAACTTTTGTGTTGCAGACTGTACAGTTTGTTCAAGGAATATTTGTTGAAAAATACGATCCTACGATAGAAGACTCCTACAGAAAGGTATATGCAAAAGACCTCTCTAGTGTTACAGAAACTTAAAGCTGTAGTACATATTGTCAAATATTTGAGTCACTGCTTGAAAATGGGTATGCCTCATAATGCCGTATTAAACCAGATAACAAGTTTGAAACATAAATGTTCTCCTAAAGTTTGTTTAAAAGGAATAATTCAAGGCTAGCTTTTTCATGTTTAAGCAAATACCTTGCTGGCTAGTCAGTAAAAAATGGTTATTTGATTGTCAGAGTTGGGAACATTGATTGGAAAAAAAAAGTAAAGAACACTACCACTTTTCAATTTTATAATATTTATTATTAGTTTGTTTTTGTGTTAGTATTTGCAGGTAGATTTGGACTTGGAGGTACTAAGCTGCTTTGCTACTACAAAAATAGCTAAAAACAACTTCACACCCTTAGAACACTGGAGGCATCTATCATACTGTACTCATAACAATTTAAATGATAGCTAGATATGCTTCCATTAGATGGGTTGCTGTTTTATTAATAAGTTAACACAAACCTGTCATAAATGAACATGCATTTACAGCAAGTGGCCTGTTAGTTTCTCTTCCTATCTTCAGCATGACAGGCTGAAAGGTCTAATTCTGCTTGCATCATCTTGAATCTCCATATTGCTCACTCTTCAGTTTCATCTGAGACCACGATTAAGATTCCAGACTAAGATAATTTATATCCAAACTGCTACCATTAACCGTTTAGTGCCAGAGATAAGTTTTTGGCTATGTCAGTTTCTTAATCTATCTGTCTTTTTTAGCTGAATTACTTTTCATATGCATTGATACTCTGATGTTGCTCATCATGTGGCCACAAAAATGTTGCTGTCTGTACAAGGGAGGCAAGATGCACAAACCCTAGCTGGGAATAGGCAAACTGCAAGACCTCCTCTTTCAGCACTGAACTACAATTATATTGGAACAAAGGTGATGCTTTAAGAACTGTTGCAGCCTACAGCCACCAGACTCTCTTCTGAACAGAAGAGGAATTAGTGAGAGCAAAATAATAACTTCATGCCTCTTTTCTTTGACCTCGTATAAACTGTATGTTGGAAAAACCTGAGTCTGTCAAGTATGTGGGCTTCTGGCCAAAGCTAGAGCTCTTACTAAGAGACAGTAGCAGAACTTCTTCTGTATTAGAGAAGCAGGAATTTTTGACCATATACCAGCATTTGTGCAGGACTTTGCTGGGTCAGGCCCAGTAAATGACTCCAAAAAACATTCACAGGCTCATCTTAAGTGAAATGTTTCCTTTGTTATATATTTACATTCTTTAGGTCATACTAGAATTATGACATTTGGTGGGTGAATTTTTCCAATGACTGTTTCCATGGAGCCTAAAAAAGTAAAGCCATCTTCAGGAATTTTGCCTTTTGCTAACTACATTTTTTTGTTGTTGCTGCTAATAAAGATCTTATAATACTCCTTTCAGGTTTGTTCCTGAAATAACTAGTAATAACTCTGAGTATTCTTCTTTTCAAATCAGCCAGATTGTTGAAGTCTTGCTAAAGTCTGGACAATACTTCATGTAGTCATTTTCACCTTCTCACTGTTAGTTGCAATTCTAACTTGCTTCTTGACTTCAAAATGTATTGGTTTGGCAGTTGAAATTCTATGTTACTTACATTAAATGTAATTTTATAATATTTAAAATTGAGAGGATGTGACTTGTTTGTCTAAATAACTAAACTTGAAGTCTTGAAACTATGCCTTGGTTTACTCCCCAAGTATTTCTTCATAAAGTGAATAAATGCTGCTTAATTAGCTGAATAACTTTGGCAACAATACCTGTTAAAATAGTGATTATTTGTAAGGAATCACAATCCATAGGAGACATGGGGGAGGTATAAGAGGAGGGGAAATACTCCCCTTCCCTGTCCCAAGCTCAAACTTATTTATAGAAGAAAAGCTGCAAATTAAACTAGTGGCAGTGCATAAATGGAGAAGAGATGACACCAAGTACTTTGAGTACTGATCTGTTAACTAGGAATTTTACATGCGGATGGAAGCGAGTGAAGTCTACCAGTAGCTTGAAAGAAAAAAAAAAAAATTAAACGTGGGTACTCTGCTTGAAACAGCTTGATGGCACTTCCATGTCCTTTGCTGCCCTTAGGGCCATTTCTTTGAGGTATTTCCACTAGATAGAGAACTCTGGAATGGATACAGAAATTGTTCTGTCTTCGTAAACCCTCCATTTTTTGCAAACTTTCTAAGATGGGTCAATTTTCTAATTAGTGTTCCTAAAGGCTTGTTTTGGGGACACCACTTTTAGTGGTGGTTGTTTAATTGTTTGCTGTGTACTACTTACTCTCTTGTTGATGTAAATTACTATTAAATGAGCCTTAGTATGCCAATCCAGTTTTCTGGCTTCACTTGTACTTTTCTTTCAATCTGTGATGATCCCTGAAACAAGGGGAAATTAGTTGTGCTAGTTGCTGATAACCATCATTACAAATTTAGCAGCCTCCTTTTAAATAATCAAAAATCCCTAATCACTTTGCAAAGTGGTACTTGGCTGCTGACACTGCATTTGAAAATGTCACTGGGGCTCTTTGAAAGGCTTCTTCCTGCTGTTTTCAAAGTGTGTATCCATACAAACTTCTTAAGACATTATGTTGCTTTATGCATTATGAATTTGCTTATAAAAATCACACAATTTCTGATGTCTTTGGAGGGGAGAGTTGCAAGGGGAAAAATTATAACCACATGTTTCTCTCTTGACAGCAAGTTGAAGTAGATGCACAGCAGTGTATGCTTGAAATCTTAGATACTGCAGGAACGGTACGTAAAAAACAACTTTCTTAAATACTGATGGTACAGTGCATTTAAAAAAAACTTGAGTATTGCTGCAGAAAATTAATTGCAAGTTTCCCATGAGCTCATTTTTTTGTAACCGGGGAAAGAAATACAGCATTTCAAAAGAGATTGTGCTCTTGTTTTAAGTTTGTTGCCCAGAAAAAAAATTAAGGCCCACTAGCTACTGAGATTTAATTTCTGTTGCTGAAGAGAATATGTGCTTTCTTCTGATGTCCTTCTTCTCTTGTGTGTGAGATGTACTGTGACATTGGGATAAAAATAGTATTGCTTCGGTCAGCTTATAGGAGCTCAAAGCACAAGGGTTATGCTGACCCTCTGCATACTGGTCAGGTTTTTCTCTGACTAGTTCCAAAATTACTGAAACCAGTAATTTCCTTTATTGATTCCAGTGAGTTTAAGCTCAAGACTTTTGGAGTTTGACATGTGTTCTCTGAACTGTGGTAGTAATCTGGTCCAATAATAACTTATTTAAATTCCCTATTAGATAAATACTCTGTAAATATACAGTAAGATGGAGTGGCTGTTTTCTAGAAATAAATTGCACTTTTCATCTGACATACAGCAAGGGACAGGGAGTGATTGATCAGGCAGCAGATAGCCAAGTCACCAGTGTGAAAGAGGCAAATGCCATTCTGCAGTCATACTGGTAAGAGTGCACCAGCGAGTCTTTATATGCAATATCACAGTTGTCACTGAAGTCAAGGACATGTGACAAGTCTATTGTCTTCATCCTCTAGTCCATCTCCTTGAAAATTAATGTAGAATTTAACATAGGAAATTGCCTAGACTACAAAATTGCATCTGAAAAGAAATGCATTTACTTTATGATCCATTTTAAGGAACTATCAGGATATGGAGAAAATGTTGGTATGTTAGGAGAGGTTCAGGAGGAGTTTAACTTCTGTAATCTACAGATTACAGTGTACCTTCTACTGTACTTCTCTCCAGTAAAATTACTCTAGTTTCTCTGTTTTTCTCTGGGGCTTGTGGCTGTTGGCAGTATCTAGATGTTGCTCAGCCATACCAGATAGTTCTCCAAACTTGAGATTTCTTTAATAGCAGGTCTGTTTGCTGTAATGCTTATAGTCAAACAATAGAATACTGGCCAGCTTAACAGGAAAAAGAGGCAATACAAATGCATTGTACTTGTGATCCATTTGTGACTTGAAGTTTATAGCAGTTTGTGCAAGGAAAATACAAATTGAATGCAACCTCTGTATCTTTTTTGTAATTACAGGAACAGTTTACAGCGATGAGAGATCTATACATGAAAAATGGACAAGGTTTTGCATTAGTATATTCCATCACAGCTCAGTCCACATTTAATGATTTACAGGATCTAAGAGAACAGATTCTTCGAGTCAAAGACACTGATGATGTAAGATCTCTAAAAATTCTTAAAACTTAAGGGTTTTCATTAGCATGTTGCAGTGTATACCTGTGGTCAGGTGGCCTCCAAGTTTTAAGTTGGAACCGATGAACCAGTAGATGCATAGTACAGAAATGCAACTTTTAAGGTAAACTGGAGAAATTGTAACTTGTCATGTGTTATATAGAGAATTGTTTAATCTCTTTCTTTAAAATACCTTAATTGAAACTGGATATAACTTTATTCATTAGACTGCAGCAAACATTTCTAAAGCAGCTATTGTTGCCTTAATCACTATCAGTGAAATTTTAAAATCACTTAGAGTTTAATTTTCTCCTCGATATCCCTACTGTTTTTACAGTATTTTAAAAGCATAACATTTTGAGTTGTAACCTTTAAACTTCATGTTACGTAGCTTTTATATTTTGTCTATCTGCTTGCAATTAAGTTCGGTCATCCTATTTCCACACAATTTCTATTATTATGCATCTCTTAGCATTATTAAAGCTATAAAGTAAGGCTAAAATATTATATTTTATAAATGATGAAAAAAACCTTGCAACAGTTGGAGGAAGTGAATGCTTGGTCCCCTAACAAAGGAAAGAGGTATTTGAAATGTGAAAACAGAAGTAAGAGTATATTTTTAACAGAAAGACCTTGTAACTTGTAGCCTTCAGGCAGAAAAACTTCCTTCTTGAAGAAAAAAATAAGCTATAAACAGTTTTTAAGTGTGATCATATCATTTAAACTGTTTATGCACACTTTGATACCTTCCTTACTGCGTGTATATGCATATGCTTCTGCTGTCAGCAGACACAGAATATATTAACCATTTCAGTTTCAGGGAAGTGCATTAAGACTTTTTTAAAACAGACCACCTTGCGCTTCCTTGACTGTAAGCATTTGCAGGTCTTGCCTATGTTCAGCAGATTTCTTCTTGAAACTATTTATTACCCATTATCACAAAGGTATCTCGAAAGGTTAGTATTTAAGTTGCATGGACCTTTCCCATCCACAACATACCAAGTTATAGCCTTGTTTACCATGAAATTAGTTTTGTTCAATAAAATCAAGATAAATGTGATGATATTTAAAATCTTTCTTTATGTAGTATATTTCTGCTGATTAGTTTCATTTTGGTGGTATTTCCTCAGAATTGTATTTTTTTAGAAGACATCCCTCAGTGTTGAAAGGCATTCCATAGTATCAGGAAGAAGATAATAAACTCCATGTTGCAACTTCAGTTTCCATCAAAATTCACAGAAAATGTTTCTCTTATGCCAAAGCTTAGGCATGACTTGCTTTCTTGGTGGGGAAAAATTATATAGTCTAAATATTGTAAACCTTTTTTCAACACTTGAATACATGAGGAGTTTAGCTATGTCCTTAAATTAGTAAAAGAAAGGAAGGGTAAAAAAGAATAGATGATGGCATTTTCTTGCTAAAAAGGTCAATTCAGCGTTTTCTGTAGTTGGGAGTGCTGGTAAGGCAGCATGTTCCTTTTCTCTGTGTGCTGTAGCTTGCTAATAAGAGGTGTGTGCACTAACTGCTCTTGAAAGGTGTGCTGATATCCTTCGAGTAGAAGATGGTGAGAGCAGCTTTAGCATCCTTCATCATGCTACCCAGTAGAGGACACTGTTTCCAGGATTTTGGAATTTGTAAGAATCATTTGGTAGATTCTTCAGTAGACTTCTTGATGCCTTAAACATGTAAAAATGAAATCTCATTAAGTAATCTAAAAAACCCATGAAATTTGCTCAACTGGCAGTGTACTGAATCCTCAAACCATTCCCCCTATTGCCCTGCCAAAAGCCAGCCAAAATGCAGTCACTTTCATTTGAAGATTGAAATATCACACAGCTGCAAACTTAAATATCAGTTATAGCAGAGCTTGATTATTCTGAAAATCAGGATTCTCTAAGGATTCAGATGGCTTTTAGGTGTGCATTTACATTCTGCCATTCTAAAATTTTAATTGTTTCTTTGCTGGCATTGAATTGTTTTTTAGGTGCCTATGATTCTGGTTGGCAATAAGTGTGACTTGGAAGATGAAAGAGTTGTGGGAAAGGAACAAGGTCAGAACCTAGCAAGGCAATGGAATAACTGTGCATTCTTAGAGTCTTCTGCAAAATCAAAGATAAATGTTAACGAGGTAAGGCATCTTACCTATGGTGGGGAGAGGTGTCGGGGGAGAAGAATGGGACACTGTTCTGATAACCAAACATTTACTGTTTGTCAAGGAAAAAAGTATCAAAATCATGAATAATATTCACTATAATGGACAAAACTGTACCCTGCTGTTGTGAGATGGTTATGTTAAGGGATGTATTTAGCTTTGATGTGGAATTTTTTCAAGTTATATTGATTTTTTTGTAATTAGTGTAATTTTCAAATTACCTTCATATGAATTTGGGATAAATATTTCTCTCATGGTCCATTCCCTAGTTGATACAATCTCTTATCAATTGAGATTGTACTGCTAGACTTATTTTTTGAAGACCTTTAAGAAAGTTAAGTCATTAAAACTATTTGATTTAAGTTATTTGGTGTTAACACTTTGAGATGGTAAGTTAAAAAGCTGTCACGAGTTTTGTTAAAATTAGCTGCTCTGTAAAGTAAAAGAGGTGCGAAAGCCTCTCTACTATATATCTACTTGTTTATTTAACAGCAGCTAGACAGTTGATCAAATGCATGCGTTTTGGGGACTTGCCATAATGGGTGCCTTTTTATCCAGTGGGGGGTGCCAGCATAAAGAAAGGGATACAAAAATTTTAGCAAAAGAAGCTGTTTCAGTATTTACATTTCTGGAACAGCTTGAATTTTATGATAAATCCTACAGTTCATTAGGTCATCTGGAAAACATTGTTGGCAGCATCAGTCAAGTTGAAAGGGCCTCTGTGCAAGACTTGCAAGTAATGAAAACAGTATGGTGGTTTTAGCACAGCTGATTTTTAAAATAAGTAATGTGTGTTTAATTAGTTGGGAATTTCTGGAAGCCATTGACTTTTTTTAAAATTCAAATTAATCACCGTAACTGTATAAAAGTCGTATGTTCAATAAACTAGAACTTCCAGCAAATACTATAAGCCCCTGTTGGGACATTTGCTGCTTTGCAGCCAGTGCTTAGGAAACTGCCAGGATAGCTCTGGTATGGGGGCTTCCTTAGTTTAGGAGATGCAGAAGTAATTGGAGCAATGTCAAGTATGAATGAAACAGATGCTGTTGAATTGTAGTATGTTGATTTGTTTTAAATTAGCCTTTCAAAAAAATCATGTTCTCATTAGAATTCTGGGAGACTTAAAGTGTGAGAGTCCCATAAATTAGTTACTTTTCTAGGAAATCTTATGCTTCTGTCATGTTGTAGGTCTAGAGAGGTAGAATTAGCTCTTTATACTTCAGTATTTTTAAAGTATCTGGAAAAGCATGATCTCACTCAAATACAAGAGACTATTACTGAATACGTAGTATATGTGAGTTACCTTGAAAAATGTGTACTTAAAACTTACTAGAACTTTGTTTAAAAGAATATCCTAAGAGTGATTTGAGTTAGAAGAAAGCTGTGACCTGTTTCTTGACCTCAGTGCTAAACTGCAAAGTAATACCATAGAGTAGTTGATCACTGTGGCATTTTTCATGTGAGTTCAGATGAGTTTGACCCAGACATTAAATAGCTGTGGGTTATAGATGCCTTTCCAGTTTGCTTCATTGGAAGTGTAGAACCCTTGGCAGACAATTCTCTTAAGCAAGGAAAAAACCCCCAGTTATTAACTAAGTATACATTTTAACTTCATAGCTCTGTGGTAACTAAATATTTTCAGGAATTCTTGAGCATGTGAGTGCATTATGTGTGAAGATCCAAGGCTTAAGGTTATAAGAGAAGCCCCCTAATATCCATAATCAACTGACTTTTATCTTTTCAGATCTTTTATGACCTTGTGCGACAAATTAACAGAAAAACTCCGGTGCCTGGAAAAGCACGCAAAAAGTCATCATGTCAGCTACTTTAATGCATAGCTGTACTGTAGCTCTGAGCCAGGTAAACATTTAAAATTTTTCTGTGCATTATGGCTATTAAAAACAAACAAAGCAACAACTAAAAAAACCCGAAACAGCTGTGGTAGCTGTTGATGCAGAACAGCATTGAAAATTATTGATTTACATTATCATAGAAATTTTTATGGTCTTTATTTTGCTGTTTCAAAGTCAGAACTACAAATACATGCAAGATACACTGTTCACACTAGTCTGGGTTTTTTTTTCAAGCTTTAAGGTGTTGGTAGAGCTCAAATTAACAGTGTTTCCTCTAATACTTCAAAGCTTTTGGAAACACGGTTTTCTCTTTTAAAGCCTGATAAAATATACTGCAAGAGCTCAGTTATCTGGAATGCACACAGTACAATATTGTAGTGTGCATGCTGGTGTCTCTTTCTCTGTCTGTCTCTTTGAACTCCTGCATATGCTTGTGTGATGTCATAGGAATTTAGCTTCCTTTCTTGAGACTGTGTGGATATTTTGGATTGAATTGTAATTAGTATATTTGGATGAGAAAGGTGAAGTGATCATTGTAACACTCCAAATATTTGACCTGGAACTATTGGTTACTAGATCAATTTCTTAGTCATTTCCAGTTGGCTAAATTTCTACATGACTTAATCTGTGCTCAAAGAATGCTGCTGGAGGATCAAGCAAGCTCCAGCTTGCTCTTAAAGCAAGCCTTTCCAGAAGTTAGTCAGGAGGCATGGATTTTTTTCTGCAAATTTTTTTTTTTTGATTTCTGAGCATGTTGTTTCCCTCTTTCCATCTCCAAGCCTTAGTATGGGCAGAGGTCTGTCGTGATTGACCTGACATCATCAAAGTTGCCTGTTACCTCCCTTTCCTTCAGTTTTATCATTATTT
>VZRO01003914.1:1120964-1154253 GCA_013397915.1 Daphoenositta chrysoptera | reverse complement strand
TTTATTATATATTTATTTTTTATTATTTATTATTTTCCTTCAGTTTTATTATTTATTATTTTATATGGTGGTACAGTTACTTCAGTACTATGATCCATTATTTTGTCATCCAATAGACTTTTTTGATGTACTAAAGAATCCTGGTAGGACATCTCAGTGTCAGAAATTGTAAGCTTTTATTAATAATCAGATAGTGCCATATGTAACTTCTTTTGGTATATTCAAACTTCCTCAATTTGAACAACTTAGATCAGTTAAAAGTAAAACTAAGATGGTTCCAAAAGCATTAGCTGAGGGTGGCAGAAATGGTTGCTCCATTTCCTTAACAGGACTTTTGATTCAGGAGCTTTGATCCTTCAATTGTGTTTGTTTTTAAAGCCATGGGAACTGTCATGCTGTAAGCAAAACTAGTCCCACCAATCAAATACTACTTCCACAGTGCAGCCTGGATTCCTCTATATATCCTAATCCAGTTAGGATAATAATTGAGATAGTCTGTTATTTGTATGTATACGGTAGAATGTGTATTATTAGAGAAGTGTTAAGGTTGTTTTCTGTTTGTCAAGAACTTTGCTAGTTCCTGCTGTAGCTGTTTTAAGTAAAGAGTATGGACAAGTAGTTGTTACTAATACTAACCCCTTTGTTTTGTTGTTACAGGTCTGAAGAACTGTTGCCCAATTCAACAGTGCCAGCATTCCAACTTTATTAAACCTACCAACATCTTAAATGGACTTTCCTGTGGTGGTACCCTTTAAGAAATGGATGAAAGCTACATCAGTTTGCACATTCTATCACTTTCCAGTGTCATGAGAGATTTTTACTTCTAAATATTCTGTGTATGCAACTGGTAAAACCAGAGCCTACATCCAGTATTACTGATAAGAGACATTGTTCATCCACCAATGTTGTACATGTATGAAAACTGTGTACTGTATACTTCAACAATCCCCACTTTCTATTGGAGAGTACAATAATGTAAATCCTAAAAGCACCACTATTTTAGCATAATAAAAGAAAGTCCAAAGAGCTCCTATATAGACTACTCCAGATAACTTTGCTTCATCGGTATTTGTAGCTTATTGTAACTTTTTTAAAGAAATACAGGATCATCATCATCATCGTATTGTACAAAAGCGCTTTGATTAACACAACGGCTATATAGTTTTTTAATTTTAGGAAAAACCTGTGGAGACAGTGACCTAGTCTTTAAGAGTCCTTTCAGTATAACGTCTGATTAAAGACATGGCCTTTAATATCTGCTGGGAAGGAAATGTCCAGACTTTTCAACCTTTTATTGTATGTTTCCTTTTCCTTGTTTACATAGGGAACAATGTTTATAGTTGTGTGTACAGTGGGGGTCTACAACAAGAAGTGTATATTTTAAAACAATTTTTTAATGATTTAACAATTTTTTGTAAATCATTTTCGGGCTTCTGCAGCTGTAGATTCTCACTGTGAATTCCCTTGCTTGCTCATGCATAAGTGTATTTGCAATACCAAATATACAGGTTTAGTACTTTTGCCTGTTAGTGATTGTTTTACATGTGTAACGTTTTGGTTGAGATGTTAAATGGTGGAAGAGTACTGTGGATGTGAATGTGGGAAGTAATTTTAATCATGTGTAATTGGTCACAGGGCCTAAGTTGCAGTAATTAACTTTTGCTGATTTATTTAACAATGCCTTGTTGCTTTGTATGCATTAACGTTTGGGTGTAAAGATTGTGTGTATATCCAACAGGGAGCCACAGTATTTAAATTGACCAACCTAATGTTACAACTGCTTTGAGGTGGCCAAATGTAAACTAAAAGCCTTAATTAAAGTGGTGCAATTTTGTATGACTTAGCATCAGTAGTTCAATAAATTTGGATTGCCATGCAAGGGCTTGCATTACAGTTATACTACTTGAATGTTTTGTGTTTTAGTAGTGCTAGTAAATATTGATTTTTAAATCTCTTGCACAGTGCAGATTCATACATCTTAGGATGAAGAGGAACCCTTATGACTTTGTTTTCTGACAAATACATGCCATAGATATTTTTTCTAGTAGTATGCTATGTGTTAGTGTGAATGAATTTCTGACTCAATGAAATTCCACTTCATTTCTGGATTTGGAATATTCCAAGATCCAACAAAAGGAAAAGTCTAACAGAAAAATACCTGTCTTCAAAGGTTAGACTATCAGTGGCTCTTTTGGAAACTTGAAAATATGTTGCCTGCTATTTTCCTTCTTTCCAGGGAGAATTAATTGTTAAAATTTACTTAGTCTAGCAAAAAAATTATCTTGGTAGACAATATGATTTTTCTGCATGATTTCTGCATGAACCAAACCTTATTTGTTTGGTTTTAAAGAAATCTGCAGAAGAGCATTCTTGCAGTATTGAGTGTAGAATTTTGCAGACTTGAAATACACATTAATAGTGTTGGACTGAGAAGTGGAATGCATGGACTGTAGATGGTTTCCTGATCTTGGCTGTGCTGCTGAAAATTAATGTCACATCCCAGTACTTGGTACCTACTGTTTCTCTGGCACAGAATTATCAGAGAGCTTGTTCTAATTCATTCCTGCAAATTCAATCAGGTTAGGTTAGCTAATACTGGTAAGCTTTGAGATAGTTTATGTTGCCCAAGGTGAATTAAGTAGCCTAGCTGATCCTTCCTGCTGGTAGTTTCATCAGTCATCACCATTATTTAATTGAGGTAATATTCTACTGTGCAGAGCCAGATTTAAGACTGAATTTCCTTTTCATTTACCATTAGAAATGGTATGATGTGATGATCCCCATCCTGCTTGGTCCCCAGAGTAGAGGAGACTGGAGCACTAGATGCCCTAGTTCTTTTTTCACTAGGTACCTACCTTCTTTGGGGAGCTAATCAGAATTTTTCTTCCCTTCATTTCCAACCTCTGCATATTCAGGTCTTATAACACTTTTATGTCCCAGTTGTCCTTTTATTGGTCTTTTTAATATGTTTCCTTTCCAGGCAGCTGTACAGATGGCATTGGATGGGAGTGAGAGAAAATTCTTTGAGAACATCAGAGAAGGGGCCTTGGTTTGGTCTCAGTGTCCAGCTAAAGAGTACTACTGATGGGGAAGTTCAGGCTTTTCCTGAAAAGCTTTGTACTGAAGCATTCTTGGCTGTTCTGTTCCACAGCATTAGAGGTATTCAGTTGGATCAAACCCTGAGGAAGCAAAATTTTCAGAATCTCTAGGCTTAAACATCTGAAGATTGTGCTAAAGAAGGGAAATATGTTCCCCCCTCCCCCATATTTAGAACTTATGTCAGATTTGTAAAGCCAGCACATTGTAACCCAGGTAATGCCTAAACCCCGGTATTCTTGAAAATTCAGGCAAGCTTCAAGGGAGCAGTGTCCCAGTTGAAAAGGGAAGATGCTTGACAAAATGTTGCTAATGAAATAATGGAGTGTAAAAAAAAACAACAAGAATTCTCTTCGTGTCTAAATAATTGTGGCATAAAAAGCTGTTCCCACTGAGGAAGTGAACATCCAGTTCCCCATGAGAATTGGAACTATGTAAGCAGTTACCAATTCTAGAAAAGAATCCTGTCTGCTGAGATTTTTTTGAGCAAACTTTTATGTATCTTCAAGATAATTTTGTTATGTACCAATGCTTAAGAAGTTCACACTTGAACTACTTTTACAGAAATGGAACACTTGTCCTAAAGCTCTGGATGAAAACATGCATAGCTCATATTTTGAGAACTAATGCAGGCATTTTTGCAAATTTGGTATTAACATACATGTATTACTGCTTGTAAAGTTAGCTTATGCTTGCAGTGCACACTGCTTTATTTCCTCTCCAATCTGAAACTGGTATATGTCAGTATTTATAGTCTGAGCCTTCTATGGAAAAAGTAGTATTTATGTCCTGAAATACAGAAGTATTATTTAATGGAATTGCACTCTTCATATTAGGACTCTTTCCTTGCAGTATAAATTTCTGGTTTACCTTACCTTATCCTAGTGCTCTTTTTCATTCTCAAATTATTCTGTGAAATGAATGTTACTTGCCTAATTTAGAAGACTATTTTGAGACATTGCAAGATGTTTTCAGATGTCCAAATGAAATAAGTGTAAGCTGAAACTACTACTGCTCTCCTGTATAAGAGACTTAAGTTCTGGAAAAGTATCATGGAGTTAGATATTACATTTCTTTCATAAAATGTACTGATTCTGTGATGTTAGAAATGAAAGGTGGCAGGAGTTTGAAATTGGGATTAACCTGTTCTAAGTAGAATTGTAGTTTTCTTATGGGTAAACAGTAAAGATGAGAATTTTTCTTCTTTCAAAATGTAAACAAACTGGATGAATTTCATCAGACTTCATGAGGTTTTTTCCTAACTTTTCTAATCTTTGCCAGTTTTGAAAATAGCTTAGTTGGGGAGAAATTTGGCCACGATACTGTACTAGTTCTAGATAGACTTCAGTTTAGACATATCAACAGTAGAAACCTATACTAGATGTGGAAGGTCAAAAATAGTCTATGTACAGCTATGTAGCACTTTTTAAATTGTAATCTGATGATGCAGCCAAGTGTAGACAGAAAGCTTTTTGTTCAATTTTAAACTGCTGTCCCAACAGCATTAGGCTATATTTCAATTTATTGCCTTTATTTTGCCTGTGTGTGGGGACGAGAATAAAGACAAATAAAAAGTTGATTAAATATATAACAAAATGCAGTTGTAAGTTGTTCTCTAAGGTAGCATTAGAGTACCAGAGTTATTAAATTAGTTATTAAATTTTATTTCTGGAGCTCAAGCATGTTATGCTTTTCTTTCAAAGGCTTATGAACAACTTGAAGATTTTTAAACCCTCATCTACCTTTTCCATTTTATAAAGTAAACGCAGAATGATACTTATCTTTGTGGAAAACTTTACATTCTGAGTCTCAAACTATAGGCAAAGTCGTTTCATAGTCTTGATTTTGTTCACAGTGTTTCAATATCTGGGCTTCTAACAAGATAAAAATGTGGAATTTGCTGTTTTCTGGTTTTGGGGGGTTGTTTGTTTGTTTGTTTGTTTTAAATAACCTCCAAAGCCATTTATTTTCAGAAGTTTGAATCATCAAGCAGAGAGTGGCTTCCTGTTTTCAAAGAGTTATTCTTTAGGAAGAGATTTGTGAATGGATAAAAGAATGTCTTTGTAATTCCATCGTACTCACTTCAGTCTCAAGAGATCCTAGTTCTGCCAAACAACAAGCTCTACAGCTTCATTGTTTTAAGAAAGTTTACTACCACCAGGATTGTTTTTCTTTGAAGTTGTGACTGGGGTGAACTTCATTTGAGAATCATTGTCATTTCTAATTAATTCATGTAATGTCTTTTGTTTACCATAAACCTGGAGGCATGGGGCATTTCTGCAATCTTGAATAATGAGTGAAATCATAGTGGACGTTACAGTTCCTTCTTTTGTCAGTATACTTTACCTTTTCATATTATGTGGCATTTTAACCGTCCAAATCTAGTAGGGAGGAATCAGTAGCTTCACTCCCAACCTAAGTACAAAAAATCTCTACATGTGAAATCCCAGCTCTCATCAACTGGGTTTACTGCTTGTAATGCACCCAATAGCAACAAAGACCCTTGGCAGTACTGTCATGATTTTCAGACACAAATAAAATGAGTTACAAATTGGTCTCTTTCTTTTTCCTGTTTAATAAAAAAAACGGTTTTAGCTGAGCTGCCTCAATACAAATAGCATGAGAATCAATTTGTTTTGGTAAGAACCTGAGCAAACATTTTGAGAGTCAACATGTATTTAAATACTAAGCAATCACATGAACACATTACTTAAATTCTTGAGATTTTTTATTTAAAGGTTTCCATGCATTTAAATAAAAAGTAAAAATTTACACACTTCTAGGAATGTGTTTCAGCTAAGAAAAGATGTGCTAAAACATGAACTTTTTTGCTTCTCTTACAAAAAGGCAAGGTATAGCATAGTTTCCAGTTTTCTTTGCACTGAATGCAGCTGTGCTGCTGTCACACATTGCACATGAACTTTGTTGAGCTCTCGCTTTTGGTAATTCTCAATTAAAAATAACAATTTTGGATATGCAGATGGCATGTATGCAGCTTAGCAGGGCATTAAGGAAATTTATTTAATTCATGAGCTGTCTTAAAATGTATTTTGTAAAGGGTAATTGGAGTTTTGAGTTAGTTTACTTGTTTAAAGTTCAGGATATACTAGAATAAAATTAACCTAGTACATCCTGTAGGCTCTGTTAACTTTGCAGAAAGGTAGTAGGGAGCAGAGGAACCTTAGGCACTGCAATAAACGTGCTGGGTTTCTGGGTTAGTTGTGCTGGCTGCGGGGTCATCTTTGGGTGTCCTGCCTCTACGTAAGGAGCATTGCTACCTCCCCTGATACTCTGGTAACAACTGGAGTTAAGATCAGTGTATCTGATGCAAATATGTGAAACTTAAGATGGATTTGGAAATTTTAATTGTAAATTTGAATTTAGAGTCCATTATATCACTGACTGAAAAGAAAAAAAATTCCATTCCCTTCTGCTTCTTGGAAGCATAAGATGCTTTAATGAGATTTCCAGTTATTTTTTCCTCATTTTTTCCCTTATTTCTCTCTTGGTAGATAAATATGAAATGGGATGCCAGTTAAAAAGTACTGAAAGGCACTTCCAGATTTTTTCCCAGTTCCCCCTGCCTTGCCCCCTTACTGGTGCTTCCCCAGTCGGCACTTATGAGAGGCTGTATGTACTAAGACAAGTTCTCTCAAAAACCCCCATCTTTCATATACTTTTACAGGTTTGTTGGGTTTGGGTTTTTTTAAAAGCATGCATCCTGCCCTCTTAACTTCTCTTCAGACTTGCTTCCTTTGCTTTGTTCTCATCTGTCATTACTCTGAATAAATTTGAGACAGCACACAAAGGAAGCATCTTCTCTGTCATTACATTTCTCACTTGTTTACTCTCTGCCCTGAGGCAGGCCTAGCCTGAGGGTGTGAGCTGTTAGCAAACGATAGAACAAGATACTAATTTGTGCATTACTCTGTTTGAATTTCCCACTGCAGTGGGGACGATAATGCTACACTGTTTCAGGAGCATCTGTTGAGAGGTAAATTCTATTAAATATGTAGTATTAAACTAGGATGTAATAATTTCTTTAACACTCTTTAAATTTTCTGTCATCAGGAAGGCTCTTGCCTTTGCTTGTGCTTTCTTGATAGTCTATAAGATAGAAGGACAACCTTTTATTCGTTTAAATCCAAAATTACATTTCCTAAGTGACTAATCTACTTTCTACAGGTCCTCTGCTTGCTTGTGTTTCTGCAAACCCAGCCTTCTCAGCTTTCTTCTAGCGGAGCCTTCTGAAGTTAGGCTCTCTGGCAGCTTCAGTGAGACCCTACGCTTGGAAACCGTGGCGTTTTATCAGTATCTTAAGCAGGCTGGAGGACCGCAGACTGTGTCTTGCACTTCTGCTGCCTTTTGCAGCTGTTGTCAGGTGCATCCTTCTGAGGAATGAGAACGTCTAATTTGCTTGAAGTACCCCACTGTAGCCATAGCCCTAAAAATAACCAAGTACTTCAAAGTGTTTTCAGAACTTGCCAGTCTACATGAGAAGACTCCGTTTCTGCAGTTTTCCTTGTCCTAGAGCACAACTAAACGAACCACGGTCGGTTGCGCAGTCGTTTGTACTTATAAAGTAGTAACTTTTTTTTTTCTATAGTTAAAAAATAGGCTAAATTAATTCGGGGAAGGAAAGGGAGAGGTAATTTCACAATTCTGTTAAGTTTGTCCAGCCTTGTAGGGATTGAGTGATCCTATATGGTGCCTACTTTACCCTTTACCGTCGGTGCCCGCAGTCTGAGTTACACGGGGAGAAACGAGAAAAAAACAGATGCGCTTTTGTAACTCGGGGAAAACAAACTCCTCACCGCAAAGGCCGGCACGGAGGCTGCACCTGCTGAATGTCTGAAACACTCTGCGCGTCTGATTAGCCCTTCTCTGTGAGGCGGGATAACCCAAATAACACCTGACACTTTTACACTATTTACACTACGGGGGTTTTTTTAAGCTCTGGCCCTCAGCGCGGGGTCCCGGGCACTGACAGAGGACATCAGCCCTAGGCCGGCGCCGCCGCTCCCGCTCGCTCCCCGCGGGCCTGCTGGGCCCCAGCGCGGCCTCCCCGNNNNCCCGGGGCCGCGCCTGCTGCGAGACGTGCCCCGGCGGCGGGAGCGGGTGCGCACCGTGCGGGCTGCCGAACGCAGCGGGCCTGCAGCGGCTTCGCAGCGTGCCGGAGGGGTTTTGTCACCCGGCAGCTAAAAGTCTGGCCGTTGCTTCTTGAGTGTATCTTTGGAGTAGCCAGGAGCTGGGAGTTGCGCAGGGGTGGCGGGGCCGGGCCTTTGCCGGGCCTGCTGAGGCGTGGCCGCGCTGCCTCCACAGCCCACCGGGAGCGGGTCCTCTGCTCGGAGTAACTGGGAATGGGCACTGTCCCTTCGGCAAGACACGTGAACTTTCCCAATCTGTGGTGATTGGTGTATCCGAAGGAAAAAATCATCTCGTGAAATCATGCCGTTCTTTCAATTCAATTTTTCGGTTCAAAATAGGATTTCCTACTGTTGCATCTTTTACTAGCCATTTTTTCTTTTCCTTTTTAATAATAAAAGGTTAGTTATGGTGTAGGAGGAACAAAGTCTGGGGTTTCAGGCAAGCTCGTTACCCTGATTTAATAAGCAATGCTAGATTTCCGCAGAGAAAGCTAGGTATCAGTAGTAAGATTGGAGGTGACTTAACACTTTAAGTTTCCTGGTTGTGGAATTACTTTGGCACGACAATAAGATCCTGGATGTCCTGCTTGAATTCATTTGCTTGTTTCCTGTCTGTGTTGCTGTTCTTTAGAAATGGTTTTGAAGACATGCCATCCCCCCATGATCCAGAGATGGCCAGACCTGGACGGAAGCAAGGCCCTCAGAAAAGAGTTTCTAGTATCCTTTTTCGGTAAAGAATTTTTATCTTTAACTGGTGTGTTCACCAAGTGTGTATATTTTTAATACTGCTTTGATTATCCTGTGTTATGAACTCAGGTGGTTGTCCACCCAGAGAACTATATGAGCCATAGCCGACTCCATTTCTGAGCTTTTGGAAAAGAAAATAAGTTTTCTTCATTATATCTTAATTTTATGGTTTTATGCTTATTTGCAGGTATTGTATTATCAGAGTATTATGATGATCTAGTGTATCTTAACTTTCCATCCACTGTAACAGCAAGAGTAGTGCACAGATTTAAATTTCCATAGAAATTTTCCCCCCTGCTTTTTTACAATAAGGAAACCACCCCCCATGTAGTTTGACAACTAAGATAATGGTATTTTCATGGCTATGATAGCAAAGGAATCCAGTATATTTGCTTGTTTTTCTGGGTTTTGCATTTAAAATAAAGCTAGTGAGATATTTGCCCTGGTTATATTGTGCCTAAGAATCAAGATGTTTCTGAATACTAATAACACAAGCTACTGAAACTTTTATACAACTACTTCTTAGTAAATCATACCTAGAGCACTGAACCTGGCTGCTGACAGGAAGAGGGAAAGTAGAGCACCCAGAACCGAGAGAGAGAACATTTTTAAAAACACATTCAAACTCAGCTTTTCTTGTTATGGTTAATGTAGCATAAAGCAGCTCCTCGTGGGGCAGAAGGATTCTCTTTGATCTGAGCCATTGTGAGGAGTCTCAGACCTGTTGTGTTCATATTTCTGAACTTCACTTTGTGGTGTCCCTTTTAATCCTCCAGCTTTTAAGGTTCTGATGAAACATTTTATAACCTAACTCAGGCTTATGAAGGGGACTTGAAAGACAAGATGTGTAATTTTCATAACATTTGAGTTATGGCAAAATATTTTTCCTTTCCAAGTAGTCACAGTCATTTAGAATAAATCCAAAAGTGTGTTTAGGAGAGTGTTTCTTAACTTGTTTATTAATCAGTTCTTACACCCCTGGATGACACTATTGGAAACATGACACCCAAAAGCCAGTTTCTCTCCCGAACTCCTAATTCATTGCTTCACCAGCCAGGTAAGACTGCTTGCTTGCTTACTATTAAGTTAAAGGATTTATGTGCTTGGACTTAATCCATAAGAAGGACATGGATGTTCTGTGATCCAGTGAAGGCCCACAAAGTTGATTAGTGGGTTAAGTATCTGACATACAAGGAGAGATTGAGAAGAGCTAGGATTGTTTATCCTGGGAAAGAGGTTGGGGGATCTTGTAAATATATATAAATACTTGATGGGAGGGAGTAAAAAGAGAGCCAAGTTTTTCTTAGTGCCCAGTGAAAAGTCAAGAGGCAATAGGCACAACAGCATCTACAAGGAATTCTGTTTAAACATAAAAAGCCACCCCCTTTTTTACTGTAATGGTGGTTGAGTGCTAGAACTGGTTGCCCAGATGGTCTGTGGAGTCTCTGTCCTTGGAGATAAATAAAGCTGGACAAGGTGCTGAGCAACCTTTTCAGAAGGTGTTGACACACCTTTGGGCTGCCTTTTGCTTTAAGGGTTTGGAGACCAATTTCCAAGAAAGAGTGAGTGGAGATGTACTGCTCTTCATGCTCCTGTGTGTTTACAATGAAATCTAGTAACTGAGGATGTGTTGCCTTTTTGGTGTATATATACAACCTGCTTTCAGGCTTTTATCTGCACTTCATAAGTACTTCAGTCTCTCTTAAAAATATCTTTTGGAGTTTCTGGATAGAGATAGTATCTTTAAATAGTTTTTCTTTTCAGAAAAGCCTCTTTCTCTTTTAGGTACTGCATTACATCGGAGTTCCATGAAGCCATCAGATATGTCTGCCATCCTGGGAACAGGAGGGAAATCTCCTCTCATTCTACCAACTTCTGGACTTTTTGGCAACCTGTCAATGGTAAGATGGTTAGAGCAGCTTCTTCTCTTTTGTCCCTGTGAAACATAAGAAACTACAAGTTTAGTGTTTCTGTGTTGTTTGCTCCAAAGACAAACCATAGGTGCTACAAGTTTGCAAATACTGTTATTTCTGTTTACTGCTGGTGTTATTTATTCCTGTGTTGTTCTTTGAGATGATGCAGTGAGGAATAATAGAGGTTTTTAAGGACTTTGGAAATACACTCTGTGTGTTAAACTAGTCCTCATAATGTCGGCTTGTGACTACAAAAATCCTGACTTTGCTTGTTTACAAATTCTTCAAAGATAATTGTTTTATGTCAGCAAGTTAAAACTTCAGGATTTCTCTTATTTTAGCATTCTCCAGTATTAGGCTTCTCTAGGGTGTTGAAGTTTAGACTTCAAAGAACAAGCTGTTCTGATGACTTCTTAGATGACATTGATTATCTTCTACTCCAATGTCTTTGGAAAAACACTGATTGGAAAAGTTATCAGTAGGAACGTCTGAAGTGTCCTATCTCTATTTTTTTTTTAAACTAACTCAAAATAAGGTTTTCTGTATGTGCATTTTAATTCATTCTTCTTTTTAGTTGTCTCTGTAGTTTGATGCAGGCCATTTGTTTCTTTATAAATTATCAGTTTCTGGGGCCTAGTTGATCAACATATATACAGAGCTCTTGGCACTGGTAACTTTTTCTTTCTCTTAGAGCCTCCTGTAACTAATGTTTTGTGAGTGGACTACATTTTAGGTTGGAGTTGAGTGTTCTGACTTGAATCCAGTTTAGATTAGCAGGGGAACCCTGTGACTAGGCACGGGCTTTCAGAGGTGGGTGACAGAAAAAAGGACTTTTGCTAGTGGAGATTTGCTTGCTTGTTGATAAGAACACATATCGGCCCTTTTTGTACATCCCACAGAACTCCATGTGGTTTTGCTGGAACTGTGTTATTTTTGCTCTGCAGTGGGAGGGCTATGGCACTGGGTTCTGGTTGGATAAAGGGCAGTAATGGCAGAGGCAAGAGGAATGCTTTGAGTAGAAACTGGGCCATAAAAGGGAGAACAACAGGTTTATGGGTACAGGTGTTAGATATGCTTAAGAGACTACTGGAGCAATGTCATCTGGTTGTGTGTTTTTGTATTTGTATGGGTGGGACTATTTTAAGAGTCCAGAAAAAAGAATCAGCCAATGGCACATCTCTAGGTCTTTGTATAGTATTAATTGCTGCTGAGAAGGCAGTTGCTGGCATGGAAGCCCATCTAGGAAGCTGTCCTGTCCGTGCAGTGTACGTACAGTCAGTCTTCTCTTTTGGATAGTCTGCTGCTCTGTTGTCAGATATGTCACCAAATACCTCCTCTGAAATACTCCCCACAAACAGAGGTTATGTCTTTATTTCCTCCTTTAATATTCTGCTACTTCCTGTTATTTTAAACATACTGATCAAATGGTTTTGAGCAGTTCAACCAAGAAGGTTGAAAGACATCTAATGGTTGATATATATTTTAGGTATTTTGCTTAACTTTTCACAGCTGCTTTACAACTTAGTCAGTTTTGTTATCTTTTTACTTTGAAAGATAAGCATATAGCATAATAGAATATGAAAGTTTAGAGAGGTTTATTTGTTTTAGGATGAAAAGTGATATGTGTTCTAACGTAGATGGTTTTATTTCTATTTGTTTTAGCTTCTGTTTTAGTTATTTTCAGAAAAAAATGGGAATTTTCTTTTTCTAGATTAAAATTTATCTTCTCAGAGCTGTTTGTTAAAGGCATAGTTGCACTTTATCTAAAGGCAGTTATTATTTCACTATTAATTTTTTAGGATTCTCTGTTTATATACCATTCATATAGAAGGAAAAATGTGTTTCTAGGCTTGTAATGTCTGAGATTAAAATTCACTTTCTTTATGTTCTTTTTGTGGTTTTAGTTGGATGAAAGTAGCTGGACAATGGCACTCTCACCTCAGCAGACAGGAATGTTTGTAAATGCAGACATGTCCAATATGACAGAAGATGTCACTATGAGTGCTGTCTTGTTGCGTGAGGATGATCCTGGGGAAGCTGGTGAGACAATCCCAAGTTTTACTAATAATTGACCCCAGTTGTGATTTGTGGGATGTAAATATATGTGTCCTTTTTTGGTGTATTTTCTGAACTATTTTGCTGGTATTTCTCAGTCAAAAGCAGTCTAGTTTAAAAAGTTCAGAAAATTACGCTGTTCTAGTTTATTGGAGTTTTGTGAGTTGGTGCTTTCTCTGGAACCTGTTCTGATGGAACAAACGGGATGCTGCAGTGATGTGGGTCACAAACTGGCTTAGTTTTGTGGAGATACACAAATGAGTTTGCTGTCGAAACTCTTGTGGATGGTATATTTACCCCTAAAGTTCTATAACTGACATATCTTAGCTGATAAATTCTTCTGACTTTGTGAGATAGTTCTTATCGTCATTGTACTCATTTAAATTTACAAGAATGAGATGTCTTGTCATCAGAAGGATGTTTTTGTAGTCCAGTGGGGTTTTTTTTTTACCGAGCTGTGCCTGACTAATATGGCTGTTTCTTCTTATCTCTGTCCTAGCTACTATGAGCATGTACTCAGACTTTCTGCATTCCTTCCTGAAGCATACATCAACTACCATTTTTGATCTTGTGGATGAGTATGAAAATATTTGTAACAGTCAGGTAAGTAGTTTACTTGGTTTTTATTTCCTTTATTTTACATTCTCTTCCCAAAGCAGTGTTGCTGCAAAGTCACAGTGCTTAACATACATGCTTTAAATCTTCCAGCTTATGAGTCATTGAACCACTAGCACTAAGTAGCATCTCACTTTCCTCAAACACTACTTTGGCACAGGAATACCCATGGTGTAGGTTGTTGAATACTGAAATTGTCATCTGGCTGCCATTCCACTGAAAGTGTCAAGTGGCAATAAACATTAGCAGATGTATAAATGTTTTTGTTAATGTTAATAAGGTGGATTAAAATGTACTTATTCCTCTCAGATATAAATAAATAAAATCATCATATTAAGATGCTTTAAGTTTTCTGATACATTGCTAACAAGCTGGGAGTAGAGGGCTCAGCATTACCTTTAAGATGTCTCTGCTTTGAGACACTTTTTTAGTTCTTTATTTGACTGGTTGTTGACTGACAGTTCAGGATTAGCAGGACTGATACTTTGAAAGTAAGAAATTATGATTCTTCTGTCAATAAGTGTTGATCACAAGAGAGGTGTACAGATAAGATTTTTAAGAGATTTCCTACCTGTGTCTATGTTAAGAAAATGTGTTCTTGGTAGAAGGTTGCTAGCCCTCTTTTGTGGAAATTTATTGTGTGGGATGAGTTGGAAAATGAGATCTTTAATGAGGTATATATCACATTGTGTGCAGACAAGAGAAGGAGAATAAATGTGAACTTAATTTTTATGAGATGCTGGAACCCCTGTGTGAGAATATGGATACCACCTACAAGCTCAGGGCATAACTGAGTGTTTGTTTTAAGCCATGAGGGCAGTATGTTGCCAAGGGTGTACAAGAGTACAGGGGAGGATGCTGCTCTAAGGTGTGGCTTGGGTGCTGCAGTTGGGGTTTGGGATTGGGGTGGAGGGACAGCCCTGAGCTATCATGCAGTCCCTCAGCTGTACCCTGAGATTCTGCCCAGTGATTCCTAGCAGCCCTAAACTCGTCATGTTTTCTGAGGGGTAATAGAAAGGTACAGAAGACTCTTCTCCTCTCTTGCATCATGATGGTACTTCTCTTTCTTTTCTCCAAATCTGTTGCTCACCTCCCGTTTGAAAATGGATTAATATATGGATGCTTGACAAATTGGGTACACCTAAAATGTATGAGTTTGGGGCTCTTTTTGGAAGTAGTAAGAGCTCTAGAAGTAGCTACCAATGGAAAAGACTTTATTGTGTAAGTTTTCTTCATAATTAATAAAGGAAAAGATAGTAGAATTTCTTTGGGGTGCTACTGTAAATTATGTGGTAATCAGCAGATTGGGTTCCCTCATTTAACAGAGCTAGAAAGAAAAAAGTGTCTTTCAGGCATGAACAAATGCATAAATGCTATGAAAACTACCAGTAGGGCTAACTTTTTGTTTGATATTGATGTATATAAAGAAAAAAGTTGGGGATTTTGGTGGCTTGTTGGTGGGTTTGTGTGTGTTTTTGGTGCAGGGGGGAAGAGGGCTTCCCCACAATGGTTGCCTTCTCTACCTACCAGTGCTTTTAAATTGTTCAATGGAAGCTATTTTTATCCTGGGTTAATACAATGTGTTGCAAAACAAAGCCAGTCTGTTTGTTTATATCCTCTAGTCTATGTTAATGTTATTTTTATTACTAATTCAGGAGATTTATGATGTGAAGTATTGCCTACCTATTTGAAGAGATGGTAATCAAACCCATTTGTTGGAAACATTCAGGATAATGAAAAGATTGCTGTAATGGCTTAGAAAAAAAATACACTGGGCATATTAATTCTGTGTAAATTATGGGCAATATCAACTCTGTATAAATTTATTTCCCTCAGGTGAATATATTAGGGAAAATAGTTTATCGGGCAACTCCTGGACAGCAGAAGTTTTCCAAAACTGCCAGTGTCTTGTGGCTTCTCAAGCAGGAGATGGTAACTTGGAGACTGCTGTCCTCACTTTATAGGTAATTCCTTTGAAAAGCACACTACTACATTTTTGTACGGAGATGACTTTCTTGGATATATTTATGAGTTTATAAATAAGAAGTTAAGAAATTAAGTATCTATTAATGAGATGTTTATAGAACTAGGTTCTGATATATATGTCTATTCATTATCTATTTGCAAAAATGAAAGTTGTAAATAGGACTATTCTTACTACCTTTGCAATTTCTAATATTTTTAAGAGCATTTTTGTAAAGTTTTTTTAAGCAATTTTACTTATGCATTTTGCTAAATTTTCTCAGCTTTGTTTTAATCTTTAACGTTTTGCACTTTTATTTCTAGAGACAGAATACAGTCTGCACTGGAAGATGAAACTGCATTTGATATCGCAGTAAGGATGAACTTTTGAGGGTTTTTTTAAGTGATATAAGAAGCAAAAGAAGCAAAATATAGGTTAAATGCTTGTATTTTACTTTTACAGTCTCAAAGTGGCAGCCACTCAAAATTCAAAAGTGAAAAACGAGGCTGATTTTTATCAAGACAGTTATTAAATTATTTAACTTATTGTGAAGAGTAAATCTAAATATTCAGTTCTAAAGAGAGAATGCTAGTGTAAAAATTATTGTAAACTATTCTTTGTTTAATTTCCTTAAAAATCCTGAGTTGGAAGGGATGCACAAGGATTGTTGAGTCCTACTTCTGGCTCTGCACAAGACAACCCTAAATTCGCTAGAAATAACTATTTATTTATTTTTAAAAGCTGCATCAATAGCTGGGATGTTTCCATAGGTCAGATATAATTTTGCTTTGCCTAAAAGAAGAACATGTGGTCTCAAGCCATCTAGCCTTTGCAATCCTGATTCCAGTTTATCTCAAGAGAAATCCAAATTTTTTAGCATTCCTGTTACAGCTGTAGTCATCTTGTCTATGTCTATAGTGTGCTTCCAGCCTTTGCTGCCAAAATATACTTAGGAAGACAAAACAGTAAGTAAAGTGACTCTGCCTCTGTAAAATTTATGATTGCGGATCTTTCTTCTCAGTCATAAAATAGCTTCCTCTAGGATTCCCACTGTTAAGTTGTCAGTGTTAAACATTGTTGTGCCAAAAATACCCAGTTTCCTCCTACCTGTTTTTTTTAGGAAAATGCATCTTCTGTTCTCTTTTTATTACAAGTCTAATGAAAGATAAATTAGTGCAGGAGATCACATAGAAGGAGCAGGGCTCTGGGCTTGGTATTTTGTTTGTTTTTCACACTTTTTAATGTTAAATGTGTGTGTGACCTTGAAAAACGTCATCTTTTTAATTTAAAGTAACAAATGGGTTTAGGATAATATGCGGGCAGTCAAGTAATCAATTAGTCTACTGTGTAGAATCTTTCTGTGGTCATATATTTGTGAATTATATTCTAAGTCTCATTTTTACAGTTTTTAGCGTAACTGGATGTAAAAGACCAAATAAAACAATGTATAAGGCATTTATTTTTTAAAAATAGGGAGGGGAGAGATTGCATACCAAAATTGTAGCAAGTTTCTGAATTAGTATGTGTTCAGTTTGGTATTTCTGAGTTTGTGGTAGCTTTCTTTTCCATGAAGTAATAATCAGCTTTTTCTTAAATAGGTTTTAACTGCTAGTGAAAAAACAACTGTAGACAACTTGTTTCAGAAAGATTCACTTGTTCGACAAAGTCAGGTATGATGGAAAGTTTTTAATATGAAAATGGAAATAGATTAAATATTCATAACAGTAATGCTCTATGCACTTTTTGGGGTTATTTCTAATATTGGTTTTTTTAATATTCACCGAAGTGTGTATTAATTGTGTGCATATAAATGACACTCTTTGATTGCTAAAGATCAGAAAGGTTTTTCAGGCTATTTTGGAGAGGATGAAAGGCTGAGAGCTGTTCCAATTTGCAGCATTTGTTACTGTTGATGGTGACTGATAAGCTGTTAAGTAGCACTGTAGTAAACTGCAGTATCCAGTGAGAAATAGAGATCAAGTGCCAACCACATTCATATTAGATACTGAAAATGCAAGTGGAATAGTCTTCTGGATCTGCCAGCCTTTTGGTTGCCATGTAGATAACGTGTGGATCCAGAGATGAGAGGAAGGCAGTAAAAGTATTATTTGTTAAATGTTTGTTTTAAAAACGCAATTTAATTTTATTCCAGCTGGTGGTAGATTGGCTGGAGAGCATTGCTAAGGATGAAATTGGGGACTTCTCCGATAATATTGAGTTTTATGCAAAAACAGTATATTGGTGAGTTCAGACTTTCTTTGTTTATATACATTTTCCCATCAAGTGTAAGATTCACCATCACAGAATCATTCTTGAAAAGGAGTGGGTTTTTTAAGTTGTTCACTTCATTCACTTTTCTTTAAATTCAAACAAGCAAAAATTGAGATTTCTTACCCATCCACTGAAGTAGATCTCAGAAGTCAGTTGGTGCCTTTTGGGAGGCAAAGATGAAAGGAAAAACCATCAAAAACCATCTTAATTTAATCTTTGTCTGGCTTTGATTTTTGCCTGTTTAAGTTCTTACCACTCTGTGTCATTGACCCTTCACCAGAAGCCATTATTGTCACCTTTATTATCACTGATGGGTTTTATGGCAGATAGGACCAAAGACTACCTTTCATGCTAGATGCCTAGAATAAACCTGCTTTTAATGGCTTTTGGAATTATGTGTTTATCCTAAGTTAAATTTCTGTCCTAGACTGACTTCATAGTGAATGCTAATGGGAAAATTTGCTTATGCAGAAGTCAGTTCATAGTTGAATACATGAATGATTGAAATAACAGATGCTTTTGAAAAAAATCAAACATAGGTGCATTAATTCTAATATTGTACTTGTTGTGAAATGTTGCATTTTCACAATACTAGCAGAATCCATTGATATATCAACCAAACCAAGTGTCTGTTCTGTAAATATACTCCATGTAACAAAATACATCTTTCAATATTTGTCTTATTAAAAGATGCTTGCTATAAAAGCCATTTTTCTGTAAAACATTTCACTGCTTTCAGGGATAACACACTGCACACCCTGAAGCAGCGACAGTCAAGTACATACATGGGAAGTTCTCGTCCTCTGGTAACAGAGTTGGTAAGTATTATATAAAAATACGTCTTGGCTTCAAGATGGGCTAGAGAGAGTATATATTCTATCTTCACAGATTCCCACCAAATCTTACATAGTTATGCTCTCTAAAAGTAGTTGTAGGACTTAAAAATTGGTACAGAAATTGTGAGGCAGAACACCTCAAAAATTATTTTCAGGATCACTGTGGACTTGTGTTTTCTTTCAGCAATAACTTCCATACTCCCACCTGCCCTCACAAGTACTTGTGATCTCTTTGTTGAAGTAAATGGCTTTATTATGACTTCTTATGTCTGAAGAAAACTCACGTTCCTAACCAGAAAAGCTTATAAAACTGTTAGGGAGCCCTTGCAGATAAGGGAATGCTGTCTTTATGCAGTAAGTAGTACAATAAAACCAAGTCCTGATGCAATACTTTGAGAGCTCTATAATAAAAGCTAATAGGAGAGAAGTCAAGGAAAGAAAGTACTGTCCATTAGAACAAGGTGATGAACTGCCTCGGTGACAGCAAAACACCTGTACAAGATTAATTCAACTGGGGAATGATCTGAGGTCTTGTCTGGCTTTAGAAAATCTCTTTGGATTAAATAGAAGCAAGTGCAGCTGTTGTGAAAAACTTTCTCAGATAGAAGGTGGAGGAGGAGAAAGTCTGGTAGGCAGATAGACAGAAGGGCTGAGAAGAGCTGGAAGATGAGAAATTTGGGGCAAATAAAAAAGCAGTGGAGTAAATGAATTGCATTGACTCCTTCTGATAGGAACAGTGACAGAAGAGGAATAAGAGAAATGAGAGGAAAACCAGAGAAGTACCCTGCTCGATATTACATGGGTTGTACAGATTGTTGTGCCAACATGAAAAGGTGACTCCAAATTACAGATCGGGGCAGGATGTTAATAGAAGAGACATATGGGCATTGTGTAGATGAGTGATGACTTTTTTCCTTGCAGGATCCAGATGCTCCTATTCGACAGAAACTGCCACTTGATGATTTGGACCAAGAAGATGAAGCAAGGTTGTTGAAGTATCTCTTCACACTCATCAGAGCAGGCATGACAGATGAGGTAACTTTTCATTAAGTAAGCATAAATATCTTACTGTTAAAGCCAGTGAAAAGCTGTGTACTAAAATCTCTGTTTAAATTTGGCTTGTAGTGATTCAGTTTTCAATTTGTTGTCAATATTGACTGCCAAAGTAACATTTTAATGAAACTTGCTTTTACTTAAGTAATTTTGGGTGTAGAATAAATTTAATGGAAAACATGTAGATTTGGGGGTTTGGGTTGTTTGACAATATTTTTTCACCGTTGTGGTTTGATACTAAATACTGCCAGACAAACACACAGAATGCTTTAAAGAGCTTCCTAATAGTGTCTCTAATCATCAGTAGATTATCCAATGTGTATATATAATGACATTTGAGTAATGGGGAGGAAAGGGGATTTGAGATTCTCGTGCCAAAGACTTTAACTGAGTGTTATGGTTACTCACTCATATTCTGTTCCAGTATGGTGCACATCTATTCATTTTCTGATGGTATGTGAACATGAGCATATTGCTGCAGGACAATGAGTACAAATTTGCAACTTCAGTTGGGGTTGGGAAGGCTAAGTGAACTGGGAAAGTAGATGACTGCATGAAGACATGGATTAAACATCTAAGCAAAAGGACTACACTTTACACTAAACTTATCAGAATGATGCATAACAGCTGTTTAGCTAACAAAGATGAGGCTGTAGCACATTTCTCATGTTGCTGTAAATACTGACTGAAAAATTAAAAATTTCAGTGAAAAAAATTGATGACATTTGCTTTGAAATCTTCCAGTTGTTTTAAGATCCTCTGTGCTTATTTTTCACATAGGAGAATCCCTACATAAATTGATTATTTTAATAATATTCACATTATTAGAGAAGAAGCTGGAGGTTTTCCTACCTTGAAATGTGTTGCTGAGAAAATGCATTATTTTTCAGGCACAGCGCTTATGCAAACGATGTGGTCAGGCCTGGAGAGCTGCAACTTTGGAAGGCTGGAAATTGTATCATGATCCTAACTTAAATGGAGGTATCTGCTCCAAAGTGCATTTGACACATATAAAAATACTAAGATCTCGTAGTATCTGTTTGTGGTAAAGAGAAATAGCTTTTTCTTTTCACCTTATGAGCTTTTTTTGGTATCTAAAATATTTTACCATGTCTATTGAATGTGTAAAACCTAACATGAAATTATTTTAGTTGAAAGTCTGAGTTCATTGAATCCATCTAAACATGGCTAAAGCCACTTTCTTTTTTAGTCAGACATAATCACTAGGAAATAGATGTCTCAAAGTTCTGTACAAATCTTCTTGACCTCCATATAATACTTGGATCTTTATTTTCTTAACATCTGACGTATGCCACCAAGCACACATTTTGTAGGTTACAAACTCAAATTGGACTATATATCCAGCTTCAGAAAGGTGTACTAGGACTAGAGTTCATCAAATGTAAATTCAGGAAAAAGAGATGCTTTTAAAATACTTGAAAATTGTTAAACTACCTTTCTCCTTGGTTCCTTGCACACAGTTCCCCATTTATAACACAGTACCTCACTTTTCTCTGTGTTCAGTACTTAGCAGGATTTAGCAAGGACGAGTCTAAGTGTTGTTTATAGCTGGGTGTGGAAGGCTTAATGCTTTCCTGCTTTTCAAATGCTGGTAGCCTGTCTTTTATCTGCATGCCACACCACTGTCCTAGCTTTTTTTTTGAGTCTACCTACCTGACCTGGTCTTATGCAGGTTTGAATGCCCATGAATCCTGATGCAAAATAGCAGCACTGAAGCAGTGACATTTTTAAGAAGCTTTGATTAAGATATAAAAATTCTTTTTTTCCCCTTAACTTTGTTTTTTTTTCCAAATGTAGACATTGTAGATATGTTACAGTCTAAAGCATTATTTTTTTAAAAGCTAAGTAGCAGCCAAGTTTTTAAATTACTGGAACTTACAGATGCAAATTCACCAAACTAGCAGAAAAGCCACCTTGCAGTCCAGTCAAAAGCATCAAAATGCTTTAGGAAGAGTTCCAAAACTGGGTTTTGGAAACTGGGTTATGGAAAGTGGAAAGAAAATAGGCTTTAACTGCTACTGGATTCTCTTTTTTAAGAATACTTTTTCTGTTTTTCCTTTCCCTCCTCTTTTTTTTATTTTTTTTTAATTATTTTTTGCATGTAGGAAAAGAGCTGGAGCCTGTTGAAGGCAATCCATACAGGTGCATTTGGAAAATAAGTTGTTGGCGCATGGCTGAAGAGGTAAGATGATGCTGGTTTGCTTTATATTAATCCATAAATTTGAACTTTTCTGAACTCTAAAATGGGATTTTAAGTAAACATACCCACCCTGTGTTTGCTGCTTAGAGGATTTGCAATTAATGCTTCTGAGAGGACTTCTGAAATATCATACTTATGTATTGTGAGAAATCTACATAATCAGCACCACTTTTTCAGGAAATACCTGCCCTTTTTTTCTGTTCGAAAGTAAAACCACTGACACTGACTTTCATCCTGACTTAATTGAATGGGAAAGAGAAAACATTGCTTTCTTTCCAGGTCAATGTAAATTTTTCAGATAAGTTACAAGGGGATGCTAGTGAAGAGAAAGTCAGTTGCTACTCTTATTTTAGCTCCTTGTGTATCCTGTGATTTTCCAGCTTTTCTTGAAATCTGTTAGATGGAACATTTTGCAATTAATTAATCTCTAATAAAATGTAAAATGACTAGAAAAATTAAGTGCTTTGTAATTAAAAGTTTGTGTGTTTTTACTGTTTATTTTAGGAGCAGTTTAATAGATATGAAAGAGCAATCTATGCAGCCCTGAGTGGAAACCTCAAACAGGTATGTCAAACCCCCTGGTTAAGCAGTGTTTGGTAGCTGTGCATTCCTTTCTCATATATGACAATGATATAATCAGAAATACTGCAGTTACTGGTTACTCTGCTTTTAAAGATCTAGTAAACAGAACAATAGCAAACATTGCCGCTTTAGTAGACATGCTCTTTGTAGTACTGACATGTCTTAAATATATGATAGAATTTTCAGTCAAGGAAAGGCTGATAGTTAAGGTGGTGACTACTCTGCTTTGGTGCCTGAAAATCTGATCCGAAATCATAGTTGCTCTGTTTGGGTTCTGATGTTTCTCCATCTCTTGATAATTTTTGCTCTGGTTTTTTGACATGTAGCTTCTTCCAGTTTGTGATACCTGGGAAGATACTGTTTGGGCGTATTTCAGGGTCATGGTGGACACTCTAGTTGAGCAGGAAATACGAACCTCAGTAGTAACTGCAGAGGAGATGGAAGAGCTCCCTAGAGATTATTTAGAAACAAAGTAAGTTTCAAGTAAAATTTTACTCCTACACTCCACAAAGCATCCTGTATGATCTGTCTGGAATATTCAAGGTAACGTTTTTTGTCTTTTCCCTTCTGCTTTGAAGCTGGACCTCAGAAAAAGTTTTTGAAGAACTTCAGGCAACAGACAAAAGGGTACGTAATAATTGCAATGTTTCTCCTCACTGCTTACCATTTTAAATTATTCTCTGGATTCTAGTTTTTACTGCACTATTTAATGAAATGCTCAAATATGCACAATGGCTTATTTATTTCATATTTTCTACCTCTATGATGTGTGATTTCTCAATTCAAGTAGATTTTTTCTGTATGCTGCTACCTCTTAACAGTGAAAGTGATATAGGTTTTGTGTTGCCCTGTATCTGCCAAACTAGCTGGGTGTGCTGAAGAAACAGATGACTGACAAATTGTCTCAGTTTGAGACAAATTTAGGAGGAAGACGCTCTGGAATGAATGTCCCCTCTAGGAGACAGGTTTTGGCACTCCTTCCCCCACTGCTACAGAAGGAATTTCTTGGAGGAAAGGGAAAAAATCTATTTATTTAACAAACAAAGTGCCAGCAGGGCACAGGAAGAATGAGTAACTGTTAAAATAATAAATGGCCTCGATGCAGAGAAAGCTGGGTGGATTGAGAGTTCCCTCTTGTAGCTGGCTCAGCCCTTCCCGAGGTCCAAGGCCGGGATGCGCGTCCCTGCCGCCTCCCTGCCGGTCCACGCGGTCCCGTGATCTGGGTCTCAGATTACAGCTAGGCCGAGCAGCTCCAGAAGAAGAAGGAGTTATTGGAGGATTTCAGTATGCCAGGATGGGAAAACTTCTTGCCTCAGCCAACAGGCTGGATAAAAGCAGGAAGGTGCTCCCTTGGCTCTGCAGCGGTGAGAGCGCAGGGAGTGTGTGAGTCCTTGAACACAAACCGCACTAAGGAATTCACCCGGCTTCTCCCCCCCTCTCCTGGACCCAGCTTAAAGCTGTGGGACCCATTTCTGGGCATAAAGCAGATAATAGGGAAATACAGTATTATCGTAAAATCACCCCAAGACACAAATGTTGGCAGACATACAAAGCAGACAGAGTAAATCAACTATTTAACACTTCAATAAAATGTTCAAAATCTATTACATTCCATTTTTTCCTAAGAGGTTTGTGTGCATATTTCAAAACAGGCCTTTCAAAATTTAAAAGCATATTTGCTTAGACTGTGATTATTTATTACTTTTAGCACCCAAAATACTCAGTTCATATAAGATGGGGATATATAACTTACAGGTTAATTTTGCAGTGATTAAATTAAAACTACACCTAGCTTTTATTTGATGGAATGGACACATAGCATTTATCATATTGATAAGACAAAGACATGCTGTCAGCCACAGATACACCCAGCTGCATTTGCCATTGCAACATAGTGCTAATCCACACCATAAAGCAAATCTACAGGTGTGTTTGGATTGCATTTCATGCATTAATGCATTAATTCCTCTGGGGAGAAGGTGGAATTTCTTCCTGAAGTAACTTTCACAGGCCTTTTCTTTGAGGATTCATACACATTGTTGCTTCTTCTGTGATTTTGTAAATCTTAATCTGTAACATCATTGTTATTCTCCTCTTCAGAGCAAAAAGCCCTTAGTCTTGGATATCTTCCATGAAAGTATTAACTGCACAGATCTATATTCTGGTTGTTTCTTACAGGTTGTCAATGTTCTTGTAATTTGACATGGAGACAGCAAGTGCCTTTTCTCTTGCTCTTTATGAAGAATACCCTTTGAAATAGGATAGCTTTCTTCCCCTGAGGAACCTCTGCTTTATTTATAAGTTTGTTTTCTTCATACATTATGCTTGAAGATTTATGCAAAGTTTGAATTTTCTTTTTTTGTCTCCAGAGGGTTATAGAGGAGAATCAAGAACACTATCATGTGATTCAGAAATTCATTATACTGGGAGATGTGGATGGTAAGCATTTCTCAAAGTTATTTTTTTATTGTCAACTGACTAAATTATTTTGAGTGACCTTTCCAGAAACTTCTGTATGAATGGATTTTTAGAAGCACACAGTAGGCAAACTGAGTTACAGCTATGCTCTGATCAAGAACTGTAGGGACAGTTTGGCCTACAAGGTAGTTTTCAAAGAAGTAATGAAATCATGTAAATGTGTCAGGATACATGCCAGATTACAGCTATAACTTCTTCTGAGAAATTATAGAATACATACAGTACATTTTTAAGCCAAACATCTATATCTTTCCGAAATTGTTGCTGTTCTGTTTTGTTGGACTTCTGAGGCTAAATTACATTTGTTGAATAAATGCATAATTTTGAAGTATTTTTAGGTGTGTTTTTTTTTCTCCATGCTATGGCTAATGCAGACATTTCCTTGGTGGTTATAGGGTTGATGGAAGAAGTCAGCAGGTGGCTTTCCAAAGACAGAAGTGTGCTCCCAGGACACCTCCTTCGTTTCATGACACATCTTATTCTGTTTTTCCGCACGTTGGGTATGCAGACTAAGGTCCGTTCACTTGTCCTTGGTTTGTTGTCATAGCAGTAGCCAGTTTTGGAGTAGAAATGCTTGCGTGCAAACGCATAGGCAACATAGGGTGATGGTCAATTACTACCAGGCTGATGAGGAGCTGTATGCTTAAAGAGAGTACTTGTTGATCTTGGAGCCTAAAGGAGAAAAGACCATCCTCCTCCCTTCCAGCTAAGTTTAAAAATTGGGATTTGAGGATGATGGATTCTACTCAGAAGCCCTTTGGTGAGAAGGTCCTGAGTCAAACTTCGGTGTTAGGCTTATTCATGGTAGCCAAGATGTTTTGAATATAACCTGTTCTTACAGACAGTTGTTGGAACTGTACATATTGCTGCTGTAAGCTCATAAATGCTGTTCCTTGAGGTAATTAGTACCAGCTGAAACTTTCTTATTATCTCCAAGTATAAACTAAGTATAGCCTACTACCTACATGGCCTATTTATGCTAAATATGCAGATGGCTCACAGAGCTGTAATTACTCATTTCTGACAATATCACAAGTAATTAGGGGCTCTCTTTTTCTACTATTTTAAAATTTAGAAGACATTATATATCAAGTAAGTGTTTGAATGTAAACTCTTTTGGCAAAAGACAAATGTGTGTTTTCATTAGATAATTGAAATACAGATCTGAGTTATTGTTTATTCATACTTCCAGTCTCTGCTTGATTCCCTTGTGGAAATTTGTTTTGAAGTTAGTTAACATTTAGCTAAATAAGAGGAACGTGTGTGTATATATGTATGTATGTATACATTCTAATTTTTTAGCCAGACTCAAAATTTGGTAGAGTAGCTCTCTAAGCTAAAGTGCAGTAGAACTAGCCATTAGCATATGTTTGACAGAGGGGCCAAAAAAGGTGCAATATCCTACATGAATTCCATTGTGGGAATTGTAATTGTTGATTCTGCCTTTACAGTTTTGGAGTAGGTGAATTTATTTATTTAATGAATTTATTTCAGGGGAAAGAGGCAGATGTGCAAGCTTTTATGATGTTTATTATTTGTTGATTGTATAGAGTTCTATATAGAGAGCATATATAGGTATATGCTTAGATGAAGGTCTTCAGTTTACACATATAAAACTAAAATGATAATTCCTGACTGCAACAAACTCTTGAGTCTTGGCTAAAGCAGTGCCAGGTGCTCGGACTACACTGGTTGTTTAGCATAGGCTATTGCAGATGAGTCAGGTGATATTTATACCCTGTTACATTATCATTTTCTATAATAAAACAGGGTGTGTACTACACTGCTGTAGTAATCTATGTGCCTGACATTTTGTTTATTAATTAAAAAAATATGGTAAAATGGAAAGATTTAAAAGTCATGTAAAAAGTAACATTCCAGTTAGATCAAAGACTGTATTATCCAGTTGCTGAAAAAGAAAATCCTTGGAACACTATATCTTTTAATCAGAAGGCATGCTTTTTTAATCATTCTCCAAGAGAAACAGTTCTTTCAGTTGAGCCTGTTTGTGTAGATTACTGAAGCAGGAATAAGCAAATAACCTTGTGTCTGTTTTGATAGTGATAGCCTGTAAATTATCTTTTATTTAATTTTATTTTCCACATTATCTGATTTAAAATTGAATTCATATTTGTTTGCAATAAGGAGGAAGTTTCTGTTGAAGTCCTAAAGACCTACATTCAGGTAAGCGTTCAGAAATATGGTTTGTTTTCTGTAATGTAATTTAGATGTAGAGTAATTAGATAAGGAGACCTAAGGTTACAGGATGAAAAGAGCTATGATGCAGCTAATGCTCTCTTCCTTCTCAAGAGATACATGGAACTTTGCCTAATACCCAGTCTCTGTCAGCAGTTCTTAAATAAGAGACAGTTTTATTGATCCTTGTTTAGAAGCTGAGTGGAATCTTCCTCTATGAGAATAAATTAATCAGAAATTTGTTATACATTTTTGGGTTTACCTAGTGTATGTTTTTACTTAAGTGTAAACACACTTAGGTGCTTACACTAAGGAATATAGTATGCATATCTATTATATATATTTATATATTAGTGGATATCTTCTGTATATTTGCTTCTCACATATTTGCTTCTCCTTCTGTGTGTTTGCTTCCTACTGTGCAGCGGTTGGTGTCTGAGAAGCACACAGATTTAATAGCATTTTATGTCAGCCACCTGCCCCCAGAGCTTGCTGTTGCTCAGTATGCTTTATTTCTTGAAGATGTCACTGAGAGTGATCAACGCCACCACTGCCTTGAATTAGCAAAAGAAGCAGGTGAGAGACCCTGATAGTCCAATTACCATTTTACATCCTGGGTTATTTTGTCTTTTACTAGTTTTTGCTCCAAAACCTAGCTATGAATAAGATATACTTTCCTTCCCATGTCTCTCTATTTTTCAGTTAAATAAAATTAATTCACTGATCACTTCTTCAAGTAGATATATAAGTGTGTTTTCATTAACCTGGAGTTGATTAAACTAAATATCACTGCTTCTGGGTTATGTCCAAACACACCAGGAAGCAAATGCCAGCTGCCTGTCTCAAATGTGTGTTCTGAAGCTTGACATGACCATATTATTTCAGATAATTACTTATAAAAATACATACCTGTTTGTGGATTTAGGAAGGTTATGAGTATCTTGAATTTTATGGTGGGTTGCTTGCTTTAATTGTAAACTTCCTTCCAGGCCTGTGCATGAAACCAGAAGGGATTACAATGAGGCAGCACACTGTCCATTGCTTGACAATGCCTCTGTGCCACTCAGAATACACAGAGAAATACATTTCCTGCATATTTCAGTGCATCAACTTCTCTTCAGTCATTTTTCAATCATTTTCTTTTAAACTGGGCTAAGGTTTTAAAAATAAAACATCCTGCTTAAGCATCTGTAAAAGAACTATTCTGAGCTTTTCCTGGTACATTCCTGTCAAATCACAGTCTTGCTGCCAGAATTGTAGGAATCAGTGAGCTTAGCAGATATATCTATATGCTGTCTTCAGCACAGACTGAAAAACTTGTTGGTTGTTTTATTCTTATTCTCATATTTTATATTCTGTTATATCAAATTTCATTCTTGTAAAATACCTGCAATAAATTACATAGCACAAAAGCTTAATTTATTCTGACAATATATGTGTGAACAGACTGATAAGAATTACCAGTAGTAAGGAATAAGATCAACAACTGGAGTCTGAAATTCAATTTGTGTCAAATTTGAATTCATGATAGTTCTTACACAGTTCTCTTTTAACCCAGGTCTGGATGTTGCAACCATAACAAAAACTGTTGTTGAGAACATCCGCAAGAAGGATGCTGGGGAATTCAGCCACCATGACCACGTGCTGGACACAGGCACAACAGAGGTGAGTCCTTGACAGGGCAGATACTCCAGTTTGCAATCAACTACGGAGTCTTTGACCATGTATGAGCCATATTTTTCTTCCAACAGTGGTGAAAATTGCCTTGAAAAAGCCTGTGAGGGAAATGTACTTTTCATGTGACCAATCGAGGATATTGCACAAATCTGTAACTCTGTTTCTACTTCTCCTTGCTCTTTGGGTGTGTGCTTAGCAGCAGCCATGCCTGTATACAAACATGAAGTGACAGGAAGGCCCATGAAATGGCTGTAGCACCCTGTGTTGTAGCTGGGAGTAGGATGTTGTTGCAGCTACTACAGTTTATGAGGATCAATACTTTAGATCTCAGGTGTACCTTTTAGGATGCTGAAGTGGCATTTCTAGCTGCAGCAGACACTGCTTTTGCTGACAGTTTCCTTGTCACTGCTATTGAGCATGGGTTGGATCCAACTCAGTGCTTTAGGGACAGCAAGGTAATGTTAATAGCCTCTATTCAAAGTAGTGTTTAGAATTAATTGATGATTTGCAAATTTGTGGCAATGTTTTTGCTGTTCAGTACAAAATTTAAACTCCCTAAGACAAAACGGTAGTTTATCTAACACAAGAGTTGTAAAACTGTGGTTGCAGGCTGATGGCACCCCTGAAGATTATAGCAAGAGCTCCATAAAACATGTTGGTACAGTGTATTCATATTAAAATTTGAGGAAAATGCATCATAATCCATAAAAAATTTTGAGAGATGATACTCTGAATATCTTGGGAACACTTAGAAATTAATTTTTCTATTACTCCAGATGGCAGAGATTTTCTAAGCTTTTGAATAAAGCAGTCCTTGTTACTATGTTGTAATGCTTTCCAAACTCGTGTACTTCCCTGACCAGATTTAATGTGTGTTACATCAGCTGTGTGCTTGAAATGGTCATGAATCTCTGTGTTGGTTTTTACAGGCGGATCAGCTGAAAATAGATGTAATTGACTGGCTCGTATTCGATCCTGCACAGAGGGCAGAAGCACTTAAGCAAAGCAATGCAATCATGAGGAAGTTCTTGGGTACTAAACTTCACAAATATTGTAGACTTATTTTTAAATGTTGGTTTTGTTCTCATTAGCTCTTGGCACAACATTTGATATAATTCTGAATCTAATCTGTTACAAAGCATGGGTTTGCCAGCTTAAGAAGATCTGGTATGGAAATTGCAAAGCTCTGATACCCGGTTCACATTCTCATAGCATCCAAGAAACATGAGGCTGCAAAAGATGTGTTTGTGAAGATTCCCCAAGACTCTATAGCAGAAATATATAACCAGTGGGAAGAACAGGGAATGGATACTCCGCTTCCAGCTGAGGATGACAATGCTATCCGGGAACATTTATGTATTCGTGCATATTTGGTGAGTTTCAAATATGCAATATTCCAAGTTATTGTTTAGAAATAATGGTGGCTTTGCCTTGGTGGTGAAACTTGAGCTTTGTCCATTTGATTTAACTTCTGATTCTTTGATGCATTAAAGCTGTGCATGTAATGACGTTGTGGTTATTAGATGAATCAAAAATATCCAAACACTGTTTCCAATGCAATCCAGGAAGCCCACGAAACCTTTAATGAATGGTTTAAACACATGAACTCAGCTCCACAGAAGCCTTCTTTGTTACCACAAGCAAGCTTCACTGAAAAAGTGGCCCATGAACATAAAGAAAAGAAGTATGAGGTAGGTGGAAGTCCACTTTATTTACTGTAAACTTTTATGTTCTTGCTTTAGATGCAGTCTAGTTTAATGAAACAGTAGAAGATGGCTATTCCATATTATTTAAGGACTCTATTGTAAATTATTTTTAGGTTGAGAGAGTATGAGACAGTAGAATAATAAGGCCACTGCACAATAAATTCTGTTTTTTTAATGACTCAGCTTTACATAAAATATTGTAAAGTAGTAGTAAATATTCATTATAATGTGTTGTCATTGTTATTAATAAATCTGAGCACTTCATTTTGCTATTAACTCTTTATTCTTGTATTATCACCTTTTGTTTTCTAAAAGATGCTGCAGTTTTGTTTTGACTGCAGTTCTTTTTGAATGTCTGGCCAGTATACATATACTGTATTCAGTCAATACAAACATTTGTTTTCTAAGCATGGCAGAATAAGTTGTTTAGAATTATCTTTCTCTAGTGGCTTTGCTTCTGAACAACCTGTCTGATTCTCTGGACAGGGCATTAAGCAAAGATGGAAATAGCTGTTAGCAGCAGGCTTTTAAGTTTTAGCCACTGGTTGAAGATTCTCATTTGAATTGGAGCTGCACTGTCTGTTGCAGTCTGTTTTAAAATAGCCTTGGAAATTATCCTGTTCTGCAGTAGTTTATTTTTTGTTTCTTTGCCAGATGGATTATGGCATTTGGAAAGGCCTCTTGGATGCTCTTACAGCTGATGTTAAGGAGAAAATGTACAATGTGTTGCTGTTTGTTGATGGAGGATGGATGGTTGACGTTAGAGAGGTAAAATGGATTTTTGTATCACGACACAGAGCACAAAGCACAGATCGGATGCAGTTTTATCTTTGTGACATTTAGTTTGATGTGTTCCTGTTTAATTGGCTCTGGCCCTGCTGTGAGCATTTAGAGCTTGCTCCCCTTAGTTACCATACAGATCATGTCTGACAGTCCACTCCAGGCTGCTTAGGCCAGTTTCCTGCCTCTGCTAGTACTAACAGCGTGGTTGTGCTGAGTTGCCTGTTAAAGGTAGATTTTCTTAATACTCAAGTGTTGTTTTTCTCTGGTAAGGATGCCGAGGAGGACCCTGAGCGAGCACACCAGATGATCTTGCTGCGGAAGCTGTGTCTGCCCATGATGTGCTTTTTGCTGCACACGGTGCTGCACAGCACGGGGCAGCACCAGGAGTGCCTGCGCCTCGCTGACGTGGTGGCCTCGGAGCGCCACAAGCTCTACACGGTGAGCTGGGAGGGCTGCAGGCAGCCTGGCTTACACTAACAGCTCTGGGGGCTGGCTGTGGAAAAAGCTTCTATATAGAGAGGAGGTACCATATGTTCCTTAACATCGTACGGTTCTTTATCGCTTCCCATTCACTGCAGTCGTAAAAGGTTTCCTTGTGTTGTGACTTAAGGAATCAAAGAGTTAACTTTGAAACGTTGGGGATGATGACCAGTATTATCACAAGGAGTTCTTCTGAGTACTGCAGTTACTAGTTTTTGGATGGGGGCTATTGAATTTTAGCTTCCTGATCTTTAAGGTCTCTTTACCAGCCTAAATGATTCTATGATTCTAAGTTTAGCTGTAGAATTGTAACTGATTTCTTTACTTCCATTACATTTCAAACACTGTATAAGCAGGTTTTGTTTTAGAGTGTTTGGTTTACCCATAAATATCTTTGCCTCCAAAAGCCTGAAAAACAACTCCAAAATGAGACAGAGCTATCTTGAGCCTACCTTCAGGTTTTGCATGCTGCTGCTAACTTCCTGTGCTTTACTAAATGTCCTTCTGAAATGCCTGATGATCACGCTATCTTAAATAGAAATAAATAATCAAATAGAAAAATATTAACTTAATTAACCACCACTTTTTTATATCAGTGCTATTCATTGCAAATAAATATAACTTTATTATGTTTGGGGTTTTATATTTTATTCTTAGGTATTTTCAAAAGAAGAACTCAGAAAGCTTCTACAGAAGCTGAGGGAATCTTCTCTGATACTTCTGGACCAGGATCTTGATCCTTTGGGATATGAAATTCAGTCATAAGTTTTCATGCAGATACTTGCAAAAACTTCTGAGCATGGACATTCTGGTTATTAACACNATTTTCAAAAGAAGAACTCAGAAAGCTTCTACAGAAGCTGAGGGAATCTTCTCTGATACTTCTGGACCAGGATCTTGATCCTTTGGGATATGAAATTCAGTCATAAGTTTTCATGCAGATACTTGCAAAAACTTCTGAGCATGGACATTCTGGTTATTAACACAAAAAAACAAACAAAAGACCCCAACAAAATCATTACTTGGACAAAGCATTCTCTTTGTGTGGGGTAAAAGCCCCCAGCCTTCAGATTTCAATTTAAACTTGAAAAAGTATGACCAACTTCAGATATGTTATTTGTTACACAACCTTTTTCATATTTTTTTCTTAATAAAAGTGCTTGAAAAAGAGAAAATGTTTGTTCATTCTAATCAAGAATGTCATTATATAAATTTGGTGATTGTATAGACCTCCTTAATCTATTTGCTACATGCCAAAAAGAGCTGCCCCTAGAACAGAAACAGTACTTGGCAGTAAAATGTGCATGAATACAGTGAGAAAGTGAGACTGCTGGAAGGTGTATGGAGAAAGAAGGGGAGAAGAAAACAGACACACTGGAGGAAAGGAAAACCGAAAAAAGTGAGGGGTTACTTCCAGCCCTTCAGAAGAGAAGGCAGCCTTGCTTCAGGGCTTTGTGCTGTTCTCCTGTT
>VZRO01003914.1:1096016-1117776 GCA_013397915.1 Daphoenositta chrysoptera | reverse complement strand
CCTGGCTCGGCCTCTACTTGTGCCAGGCGCTCGGCGCCTTCTCCCCCAAGAGCCTCCAGCCCGCGCAGGTGCTGCCGCTGGCCCTCAGCTTCTGCGGCTTCGTCGTCTTCACCAACCTCTCCCTGCAGAGCAACACCATCGGTACCTACCAGCTGGCCAAGGCCATGACCACGCCGGTCATCGTGGTCATCCAGAGCGTGGCTTACGGCAAGACCTTCCCGCTGCGGATCAAGCTGACCCTGGTGAGGAGGCGGCGGGGCTGAGGGGAGCGGGGAGGGGCGGCGCTGAGGGCAACGACCCTGCCTGAAACCGCCGTGTCCACCTCCACAGGTCCCCATCACGCTGGGTGTTTTCCTCAACTCCTACTACGACGTGAAGTTCAGCGCGCTGGGGATGGCGTTCGCCACCCTGGGCGTGCTGGTGACCTCGCTGTACCAAGTGGTGGGTAACGGCGCGGGGCGCGGGGTGGTTGGGCTGCAAGGTGCTGCCCCTCGCTCTGAGCGCCTTAAAGTAGCACCCACCCTCCCGGGAAACCCTCCGTGCTCCCTTATTTGTTTTTTAAAACCCCACCAAATTATGATAATCCACCGTAACCCCTGATAAAGTAAGGAATTGATCGTCCTTCCTGCTAAAAATTGGGGTGTCATCTTTAACGTGAGCGTTATTTTCAAGAGGCGAAGATTGCTTTAGCGGTAAAACTCCTTTTTCTAGAGAGAACAGATGTTCTCCTTGCTGAAGCAAGTGCCTTGCGCTTGAGCTTTTTCCCCAGAAAGGATGTTTTCCAGTCCTTCAATCTCATGGTTTATCCTTGAGCTATTTACATTTTATCAGTATCCTTCTTCAGTTTCGACTATACACGTTCTAAGGTGGTTTTGTAGCGGGTGGATTAATACATAAACACACAATACAACCTTTCTGGATGATTGTGGTTGGAAAAGATTGGTATGTCCCAGGACTGCCTCAGCCCTTTCTGCTGTAACATTGTACTAACAGCTCACCCGATTTGTTATTGACCATGACTGTAAGAGCCTCCTAAATTAGAAACCCCTGTCATGTTGATGTGATAGATTTAAACGTGAATTTCTTTGTACGAGGTGTACTGTGCCCCCCAAAAAAGTGAGGCTCTTTGACCCATAGTCTGTAAGATGATAAAGAATGGTCTCTTGTCCTTTTTTGGGGCAGGAGGACGAAAGGTGCTGCATAATAACATTAAGTGATGATGTGTGTACTGGAGAAATAATGGTACTTGGGCAAAATTATATATATTAAAAAACCTGAGGAAGTTTATATGCTGGAATCCATGTTATCAGTTAATGTGATTTAAGAAGAATTAAACGTCATTCTTCAGCACAACATAAAGATGCGTCTTTTTGGCTGTAAATCTATTTTCATAGCCATAGATAAGTAATATTTGTGAAAGCGTGCAACCTTGCAAGTTGAAGTTAGAGTCAATTATAATCAATATTGAAATGAAATCCAATAAATCTGGAATAAACTGGCAAAAGGAAGACAAATGTGTACTGGTTTTGTTAGCTTGTATGTGCAGGAAAATGAGAAGGAACAGAATCCAGCCCCTGCTTAGGCAAGGATACTCAGCTCCGACACAGACAGGGTCTGGAATTTGTGTTGAGAATAAAGGGGAGCTGATATTTTCTTCCCAGCTCTGCTACCTTTTTATTCTTCCTCAGGTACTATACTTTACCCCCAGGCTATGGGAAAAGGAGAGTTTAGGCACTCTTTTCACTGCCCCTGCATACGATTTTCTCCTCTCGTGGCTTTTTTACTTGAAAGGGACAAATGCATGGGACCCGTAGTAAGGCAAAGTTGAGGCTCAACACCCTGTTTAAATAGTATTGTCCACGTGAGACTCCCTCTGTGTTAGTAGCCAGTTTGCTGTTGCTCAGGTTTTTCAATTTAAAGGGTTTGTTTAACATGTTTAACATGGTCATGTTTAACAGCTTTCTCTTTTGGTTTTAGTGGGTAGGTGCTAAGCAGCATGAGTTGCAGGTAAACTCCATGCAGTTGTTGTACTATCAGGCACCAATGTCCTCAGCTATGTTGTTGTTCATCATACCCTTCTTCGAGCCAGTCTTTGGAGAAGGGGGAATATTTGGGCCCTGGACGCTTTCTGCTGTGGTAAGGCTTTTATTGACTTTTTAAAAATAATCATCACTGATGTAGTTAAATTGGTAGTAAGATCTGTTTCTATGTGAAACAGATTTTTGTACAGCTGTTGGCTATGGTGAGATGAGAGGGGCATGTGTAGGACAAACAGCCCCTTGTTGAGTCTGTCCCACTTCCTCTGAGAGGAATGAGCCTGTCAATTGATTTATCTCCTTATTCTTGTTTCTATTTAAAGGGCATCTGAACAACAGGAAAATCTATCAAAATCCAGAAGCTTCCCCTCGTGTATAAAGTGGTCTAGTTCTAGCTCTGACTGTCCACTCAGAGAAAGACAGTCTCACCTTCTCCTCTGTGGAATGATGCCAACACTGGCTGTTCTCTAGAATTAGTAGTTTATTTTCACCAAGAAGACTGTAATTTCTCTCCATATCCTTCCTTCCAAAAAAGAGCTAGTAGCATTTTCTTACTACTGCTGATTGTGCCCCTCAGTGATGGGTCATTTCTTGTAGCACTGCAGTTTATGAATGGGATAGCAGGTATTGACAGTAATAAAATCAGATATTTTGCTAAAATACTTTTTGTTGTGACCATAAATAAGACTTTATCTCAAAGTTGAAGAATACAACCTCTATGTGAATGAGTATCCAAAGGTTTTCCAAATCACTCTTAAATGTTCACCAAGAGTAAAGGAGAAAAGGCTCTATCAGTGTATATTTATGGATGCCATACCCTGAGCTGCTTATACACATCACCAGTGTCTGTACTGATTTGAAGCTGTTTCTATTTTTGTTCTCCATATGTTTTTCTTGCCTGATATTTTGCATTTGAAAGTAAATGAAACTAAATAAATAACCTGGAATCTATCTACAAATAGCCAAAAGCGAGTCAGATTACTGACTGTGTCCATTAATCCACAGATAATGGTACTGCTGTCTGGAATAATAGCCTTTATGGTAAACTTGTCCATTTACTGGATCATTGGAAATACGTCACCTGTCACGTATCCTTTGGAACATCAGTCATTTCTCCTGTTTCCAGATTAATTATGTTGGAATTCATTTGGGCTGATTTATGTGGGAAAATTGTTGGATAACCTTCCTGGTTTATTTTAAACGATGAAGCTGGAAAAGCATGTTTGTGTTTAGTGTATTTTGTTTCTGTGTTTGGGGTTTGTACAGGTAGTGGCTGATCACTGGCCGACCATCATACCTGCAAGGAACATTAACTGGCTTTGGCTGCCTTGAGGGAGTGCTGGCATGTCCATCAGACTGGAGTGTACAGTGGCTGGAAGGCTTTAGGTGGAGGTTAATACAGCCACAGAGGTTGGGAAAACTGTATCAGTTGGAGTCAGCACAGTGTACCATTGCATGCTTTGGGTGGAACTAATGAAAATTCCAAGTGTTTCTTTTTACAAAAAATAATACTGGTGTCGACTATTATCCTTAACTGATGTCTAGGTATAACATGTTTGGACATTTCAAGTTCTGCATCACCCTCCTGGGAGGGTGCCTCTTATTTAAGGATCCACTGTCTGTTAACCAAGGCCTTGGGATTCTGTGCACACTGTTTGGCATTTTAGCCTACACCCACTTCAAGCTTAGTGAGCAGGAAAGCAATAAGAGTAAATTGGTCCAGCGTCCATAGAGCAAGAGTTTCTGAAGACTGTTGTGAAGGAAAACAAGTATTTAAATATGCATTGATTTTAGAATGCACAAAATTGCCTCATCCATTTAGATCTATGGTTTTAGTTTAACTGCCAGGATTGTTTTTCTGTAACTAAACCAAATGAACTGAAGGATGTAAAATACTGGGGTTTTGCCATCTCAGTCTGTCCTATCATTTTCATTAAATTAAAACAGTAACTTAAAAGAGAAAAAGGCACACTTCAAATTGCTGTGGAAATTGTACTGAAGTAATTATATTTTTTTGCATACCAAATGAGATCATGATGGCTACAGTTATAATACAGAGAGAGAGAAAGGAAAAGAACCCTGTCTCTGTGATCAAGCCAGTATTGCTGTTGTGAAGAAACTTGGAGGCACTTACATGTAGATGTTCTGGTATGTAGTGACACTTCTTCATTTTTGTCTGATGAAGAATGACGAGGGGAACATACTTTGTCCAGTCATTTTAAAAAAAGGCTGCCAGATTCATTCCTATTTCTTGTATATGCTTTCTTTTCTATGTTTGGCTTCAGCACAGGGATAGATTTTTAGATGAAGAAAGTAGATAAAATTACAGGTGAAGAGGAAAGCAGAAAACTTGAAGCCACAGGCCAAGCCGTGGAAAAGTAGGAATCTGATCTAAACAGTTCATCTTAATTTTTACTTTTAATTTGTCAGAACGTAAATGAAGTCATTAATGTTTTGAAAAATTTTGTTACTGCTTTATAATTTTCTCTGTGCCAAAACCAAGACTTTACACAAGATCTTGTAAATACTTGTGAGCCTAATAAAATCTCTGGCTTTGTGGTAGTAACCTAATGTTTTGCAGCTCTTGCACAGACACCCATGCTAAAAAAACATTTCGGAGAAGGCTTCGGAAAGGCCACCATCTTTGATGGGAGTGAAGGTTGCCCAATTCTCTCTCTTGCCTTCAGCACCACCTCCCTTGCTCCCACGACTTTCCCCAAGAGTTACCTTGGGTGGGATCTGCAGGTTTGTCTGTTGTCATTGTTTTAGGGGAGAGGCCCAGGGGCTGTCTGGGCAATGCTGGGTGTGAGGCAGCATTTCCTCAACAGACAGTCCTGGGCAATGTATCTGAATGACTGAGGAGTGCAAGGTGGGACCTGCTCCTGCTCTAATTAAAAAATGCTTTGAAAATTATTTTATGACAGTATCAGGCACTTATTTTGACAACGTGGATGGAAGAAGTTCAGTGCTGTTCTAGTTAAAAAAAGGAAAGAAAAAATAACTGCTTTCTGTAAATCTGGTGAGAACATATGTTCACTAGATTTGCAGGGTTAGAATTTAATTGCAGTATCTTAATCCTTACATGTTGGGGTTTGTTTTGTCTTCATCTACCTCTACCAGATTTAAAGAGGGGAATTCTGCGGACAAAACCAAGTATTTAAGTTTTGCAGCCACTGACAGAAATAATATTTAGTTCCTCTAAGTTTTTTACAGTAGAGGTAAGAAGCCTTTGTGTTGGAAACAATGCAACTTTTCTCAAGCTTGTAAATTATTTATTCTGTTACAGAGTTCTTGATTTAAGAAAAAATTATTCCTCTGTGTAACCTAAGTTTACACTGTAACACTCTACATAATTTCAGAGTTACAAATACCTGAATAATTTTACATCTTTACCAACTGTTTCTTGGACACTGTACTGGTCCAAGCATAATTTTTTAATACATTTTTACAGATCTGTATATTAAGTTTAAAAATATAGTCTGGACTACTGAAAGATGTGTTCAGATGGTCAAGCTCTGAATGCATATCCTTCAGTATGTACACTGAGAAAGCCATTTGCGTTAATTTGTGCTGTGCACAAGTTCTTTTGAGATGTAGATAGACTGCAAAAAAAACAGCTAGAAAACAACTGAATTATATGCCTGTATGACAAAAATATTTGAGATGAGATGGATGATAAATATTTATAAAAAGATAGAATGAACTAAACAACCATGCCTGGAAATACAAAAGACTCCTTAAGGAGAGGAGCAGATCTGCAAGAGAAAGTTAACAGCATCATTAAAAAATACATTATAAATATAATCTGGTGCTGGAAGGTGTATGTGTGGGAGTCACTTAAGTGATGTGATTTTTTTTTTTTCATGCATTCAAGAACTCTCTTTTGAGATTTACTTGTTGTATCTAATAAATAGAGTATCTTGAACTTTGTCATATGGTTCAAAATATTAAATCCAGGAGGCTTGTGTAATTATGGGATAAATAGATCTTTGTATGTATTGTTTTTTTGGATACCATGTGTAGGGTGGGAATAAATTTTTAATCATTTGTCTGATACCTGCTTATTGCAGAAGAGAGGAGTTGTTCTTGTCTTTTTTCATCTTCTGTTTGAATTGCAAATTTTGGGGATCCAGCTGTATAAGACAAAATGGTACTGTCATGGATTTCTGTCCATGTGAATATGGCAGGGAATTTGAACATTTTGGATTTGTGGCACAAATGAGGGAAATTTTAAGTCCTGAGGAAAAAGTGGAGTCTTATAAAAATTACTGATAATTACTTGCTTATTCTAGTTTTTACTACATCACTTGAATGTGTTTTCCTGCTAACTATGCGTATTTCAATCGGGTTTGTCTTTCCTGAAAGAGAAATCAGAGACTTGCCATCTTCAGCAGTGTGTAGTCATCACCCTGTGTGAGCTGTTGCACTTGAAGCTGTACCATACACGCCCTGGTGTTTGCTTTCTGCTTTTCATTTTACTTTATACTCTATATATGACTAAACTGTGGTAACAGGATAGGCTTTGGTCCTTTTCTGCCACACAGTGCTTTGCTGCTATATTAGCATTCTTTACTTTAAAAAGCTACCATTGATGTAGTTCGAATGGAACTGTAGAAATCAAGAAGAATTTATAAATGAGAGCAGATGATTCTGATTAAAATGTGAGCGACTGGCAGTAAGTTATCTAGCCTTGTCCCCAAAAACACTTTAGAACAACATCCACACAATTTTCCCATTTTACCCAAAGCAATAGGAGGTATATCTTCATTTCATAGATGTAAAGCTGTATTACCTTTAACTTCGCTAACTCTGTGCTTGTTTGACAGCTTTTGCATCGGGTTTTGTACAACTTGCTGAGTTCTTGCAGGCTCTGGGGCAGAGTGCCAGAGGAGTTTTCCTGTTGATGGGTGAACAGCTGCTCTCTCAGGCTTGAGGTTGGAGAGTGGTTTGCTGCTGTTACACGTGTGAAAAGGAGGTTTGTCTTGTAGGACGTCTACAACATTCAGGACAGAACTGCAATTCAGCAGGACTGTATCCTCTCTCTGTCTCATTTCATGAAATAAATGCCTAGTGATGGCCCAGGGCTAAAGAAACATTAAAACTTTGTTTAGGCTACCCATAGTTTTTTATATAACTTTTAAAAAAGTATTAGCAATAGCCGATGCTGGTTAAATATTAAGGTAAAAGTCTCATTTTTATAATGTCTTCTTATATAAGAGTTTCAGAAGAGTGTTTTATAACATCCTGGAGTTCAGCTAAAGTCTAACCCACGTCTAGTTTGTCAAATCTGCAAAATCTATCAAAAGATGCTGGATTTCATTGCTGGCTGTATATATCGATACAGTTGCTGAGGAGGGGCCTGCACTTGGGCAGTGCTGGACACCGGCACACTGTTAAGGAATTTAGCAGTGACTAAGAAACATCTGGCCTGAAATTCACCAATGTACTTGGGAAAGGCAAAAGGCTTACTGATTGGTGAGAGCTTTTTAACTTCCTGCTTCTTATGTTCCTGCTTTTAACAACAGGCTTGCAGGTTAAGGGAATTTGGAGAGCAGGCCTTAGTCCCCCATATCACCTTTCATATTAAGATTTTTCTCCCAAGGTGTCAATTTTGCTCCCAGTTAGACAGTTATGTCTTACCTAGATTTTAAAAAACAGGGTTTGGATTAAAGACTTGCAGGTGTTTGTTCGTGTTATGGGGTTTTTTCCCTCTTAAAATTTTGTTTTAGTCTTTCAAAACCCAACTTCCCTGTTTAATGAGAAAAAAAAAAAAGGGAAATTATTATTAATAAATGGAAGGCAACTGTGTATATATAGTGAAGATACGTTTTGTTTTGCAAAGGAATTTCACTCTTTAATTTTGAAGATGCAGCTCTTTGTTTTTCTACTGTTACAATCTGGCAGATGCAAAGAAGCACCAGCTTTTCTGCTTCATACAAATCCACTCTTCCATATGACAGCTCAGTTGTTGCAAAGATGATTGCAGAGGGTTAAGAACACAAAGGAAAAAACTATCAGCAGGAGCTGATATAATCTTGGGTAATGAGAAATCCTACTGTAAGACATAGAGACATCTTACCAAACAGGCCTGTGCTAAGCAGCAGGGAGAGGTGTGGGTTCATTTCCAGGCAGGTATTGCAAAGAATGCAATGCTAAATTGTTTGCATTCTTACTGTGCTGTAGTAGTTGACAAATGTAGTGTAAATTAGTTTCTAATAAAATAAAAATGAAAGTATAAATGCCATGCAAAAAGAAATAGCTGGATTCAGAGAGTATGAGTTCTTTGCCAGGCTTGTTCCACAGCAGTGATTAACCTTCCTTGGGAGAAGGGAGCTATTGTTCTTCCTCCCCTGCTCCAATGCTGCTGGGCCTGCTGAAGGAGGGTTTGTGTTCCAGAAAGCTGCTCTGCTTTTTTTCAGCTGTATCAGTTGGTCCAATGAAAACATATCACCTCTCCCTATGGGGCTTGTTTCACTGATGTAGCTGTTTCTGCTGTCATCCGGCTGGCTTGGATCGTTCTCCCGTCTTCCTTGTGTCTGTAAAGCGACCTGAAAGGTCGAATGGACTTAACGATTCTGTTCTGTGATGCTGTGACCCTGGGGAGTCGAGCATACTCCATTGCCTCGTGTAGCTGCAGTGCCCAGTCAGCAGCAGGGAATCCAGCCCAGCCCAAGGGGTCATAGTTACAATCTGCAGAACAAAGACTGAAGAAACGGGAAATGTGATCCCTTTTCTTTGTTTTAGTTTCTAATACTTTTCACTTTTAGTCTTTGTCATTTCCCTTTAGTAGGTGCATAAGAAAGGTCTCTTTCCTGTTCCAGTCTGTCCTTTCTGTAGAATTATGATATAGTTTATGGAATTCTGGAACTGAGACAGAAATTGTATCACTGCTCACATAAAAATTTATTGACCTCACCCACCGTTGCTGGTTTTTTTACATAGGGGCCCTTGTCTGCCTTCCAATCCAGAAAAAATTATTTGCTTGAAATACAGGAGGAGTCAGGTTAAGCTGAATGAAGAGGTAATTAGTCAGCTCAGGAGCTGCACGTGCCTTCCCAGCCGCACTCACTCCGTATCTAACGGGCACAATGTGCTGCCTTTATAATGGATAGGCAGGAACAAACATGGGCACATTAAACATAACGTAATTAAAGTAAGTTACGTATTTAGAAGCAAGTAGTGGGAATAATTCAAAGGCTGCTTGGAGGATTGGCATTGCAAAGATGTTTTCTGATCTGTTTGAGGCTTCACTGGAACATGAATACAAGTCATTCATTTGAAGGCACGTGGTTATATTCAAGGAGCTCCAAGAAGTCCAGCATGGCTGTGTGGGTAACATGCACATGCAGGATGCACACGCAGGCTAAGCAGTGTGTCAGAAAAGAGCAGGATTATTTTTAGAATCATGGATAGCTGTGTCTCATCCAGGAAGTGCAGGGAGGAGATCTCTGGTTGAAGCAGAGCTTAAGAATGTAATTTTTAATGACCTTGGAACAAAAAACGTTGTGGTTTTTTTACTTTCTTATTAAGCAGAGATTGAGAAGCAAACTTGTTTAAAGGAGCTATGTTCTGAAGCACGGGGAATATTCATGAATGCTGAGACCATAGAATAGAGGTGGTTGTGATTAAATAAAAAAAAAGTGAGACAATGGATTTAGAAACAACTGCGAAGAGTAAACAGCACATACACATCTAGGCAGGTTTTTAAATATAAGGTTTAAGTTTAGATGCTTAACTCCACAATTAGGCAGCTCAGTAACAGGGACAGATTTGTCAGTGTGAACTTCTTCTCTTTCAATAGAACTTAATAGAGAATGGCATTGGTTCAGCATTTCCAGAAAGGAAGCTGCTTAGTTGACAAGTTTGACATTTTCATCTCTAACTAAATTAGGTATGCTACTCAACCAAGAAACTGAGTCCTTGTTCTGCTTCCTTTTTCTGCCCATAATGTTTTTAATCCTCCTTACTCTCTGGGGAAAAGAAACCATTTGTGCACTTTATTTTCTGACTAGAGTGACTGAATGGGTTTTGTTTTGCAATACACCAAAGTTGTGTATTAAAAACTTGGATTAAGATCTTCTTAATCAGGTTTCTGTCTTTGAGCTGAATGGAAAAAGCCTCTCCAGCTCCTATTATACAGCATCAACTGCTGTGAAATAGATGCTTCTCTCCAGGGAGTCCAAAGTAATGTTAAGGTCTTCTGGGATCCAAAGTGGTTACTTGTTAAGTGCATTTCTTGTGGTTAGTCAGAAAATGGTTTCCTATTTGTTAATGCAGTTGAGAGAAGAAACTGACAGTGGTGATCACACACCCTCCAGGAAGTTATGATATATATCTGAAAATACAGAATCTTGCTTTTCTGAGTGTTAAGGTGGTTCTTCTGACCAGGATTAACAACGTACCAATGCTTTTCAGCTAGTATTCCCCAGAGACCCACTTCTTCAACTTTTCTTCAGACACAGTTTGCATAAGACTTTAGTGTATAAGTTAAAAAAAAAAAAAAAGATATAGATGCAGTAGATTTTTTTCCCAAAACAAAGCCTGAGCAAAACTTTTCCACAAAACATGTTCCAGTTATTAATAGCTTTGTCTCTATTGGGATGGACATGTAAACCTTAATTGCATACCCCTAAACCTACAGTCTCAAAGAGTTCCAGCTGGCAGCAGTGTGGACACGTGGGAGGTTGGCACTGAGCTGGGGTTGCTGAGCACCTGCACCAAGTTGGTTTTACGGAAATAGATGCAAGGTTACAGAACTAGCTGTATTTGGGTGTCATTCAGACCTTCTCTTGGATGCTGAAGACAGAAATTTAAATTCAGAAACTTTGAGAAATTAGCAGATGTAGCTGAAGACATGTTCCTAGCACACATTATATGAGATGGCAGCATCAGTGGAACGTCATGTTCCTGCTTAAAGGCACAAGTTACGTTTCTCCCCGTGGACCCAGCCTGGGCATTTGCTTCTGCCCCTTGACCTCGTCTGAACTGGGAAGTTTATATGGTCCTCTGCTAGGCAGAATAGCCACGACTGGCTACAGAGCAAGTGGATGCCTTCCTGTGCAGGCAGGCAAGTTTCCGTGCTGGGACAAGGGGGAAGAGTGACACCCCACGGCTGGAAGCAGGATCGAGGGAAGCGGGGCGGGGCGGGAGGCGCCTCGTTCCACAGTGCGGATGTAGCGTCCACACGCCCAGACTCAGAAGACAGGTTTTGGAGGAGAAAGTGTCACACATAAACGAAATGGTGAGAAAACACTATTTTCATGTACAGCTACCAGCCTCTCAGACAGAAGCCCTCAAAGAGCTTCTTAAGCATTCAACATATTTATGAGCCTATAAGTGGTCTTGAAGTCTTTGGGAGACTGGCCCTGAGCCTTAGTGGCTTGCTTCCTGCCTCTGCAGCCTCCTGTGGACTGGCAGATCTCTGCCCTGGTTCCCTGTATAAAGGGAAGATCTTTGGAACGTAAATTGTGTGTTGATCCTGTTTTTCAGTGTGCTTTATTTAGCTGAACCAGTCTGTGCTACATCATCTGTTTCTGCTTCTTTGATAGCCTATAGTAATTCACTGGGTGTCACACATATCACAAATCACTGGGATATTATTTTTAAAGGCTGGTTAATTTTCTAATCAGTTACTTGTCCCTAAGCAAGCCAGAATTTAAATGCCTTCAAGTTAAGTATTCTCAGTGTTTTCATCGAGTGTAAAAGTAAGATAAGCAAGTCCCCCTGTCTTCGGAGTTTCCTTTTTAAAAAGAATGTAAATCAGCGTATGCTGATTTGTGTCTGAGGAAATTATTTTATGATGTGATGTCCTTATTGTCTAATGAGATTTAAATTCGGGATGCTAGGAATGATCGAGATGAAGAAAAACATTTAAAAACTTTGCTGCAAAAGCTGTTTGGCAGGATTGGATTGTAGTAGAAGAAGCCAGAGACACTGGGCTCTAAAGAGGGATTGCTTACATTAGAAACTGGAACCAGAATCTAGTAAAAATTGAGAGCTGATATGCACATAAAACAGATAAAACCATACAGTTTTCTTAGTTTTAGTGCAGTCATCATTCTGGTCTTGCGTAAATAATTGTATGGCTGCATGAACCAAAAGGACTCAGCCTGTGTGCAGAGGTTGCTAGTGCTGTGTGACAGTGCTGCTCCCCAGCTAGTTCAGGCTTCTGCTTTTCCAGAGACGATTGTCCTTTTCCTGTCTGTTTCAGCAAAGAGGACTGTGTGCCCATGCTGTGGTCTCCCTTGGATACAATCCTTTGAGTATCAGTTTAACATGCCAGACTGAGAGCTGAGATGTGGGTAGTGATCCTGTCACCGAGACTGTGGGAAAAACACAAACTCTCCAACATCTTTTCATTGTTAGAGAATCAAGGCAGTACTTTATTCTGGCAAGGATGTTATTTCGGCCAGGAAATAGTGCAATAGAAATTATTTCATCCCCACATGCCCGGGTTGTGCAGTGAAAATCATTCCATCACAAATGGTCCTTTACCAGACTTTTCACATATTTATACAGACAAATCCCGAAGAAATTCGCATTCATTGGCCCTAAATTACAAATTCTTAGTATTCAATTTCCTATTGGTTATTGATCTCTTCAACTTCGATGCTAGTTTGGTCCTCATTCTCCGGTTCTCTTAGCGATCCTTCTTCTGACCAGGTGTCTCCGACGGCACCGGGGGAGGGAGGGGAAAGGGGGGTAATGTTGGTTAATGTTCGCTTGTCTCCTGTGTATCTTCTGGCTACTCCCGGTCTGTGGAGGTTAAGCTCATCAGACCTCACCCCGTAAACAGCGTCTTTTGAAGAGAAACTTCAATTCCCCTCCCCCTGGGCAAAGGTGAACAAACCGCTGACTAAAGTTACATAAAAAATGTTAGAAGTTGTGTCATTTCCAACAATACCTCCAACTTAAGCTCTGTTGCAAAGGCAGTAACTTTTGCTCACAAAGTCCCAACAACAGCAGAAGGGAGTGATGTCTTGAGCTGGAGCAGCTTGCTAGAGCTGCTTGATATCTGCACAAATGGAATGCAAAATACACATTTGAGACATGCGTTTACAGATTCAAGATGTATATTTTCAAAGCAACTTTCACATAAAAGAACACGTTCAGTTTGAAGTACAGAGCAAATCAGTTGTAAAACACAACGACCTGCAAATTACCATCAGAAATGTCTTCTTTGGCAGTATCAACACAACTCATCTTGCAACTTTTGGGCTCCTTTGCAACACAGGAAGAGCTGGCTTGGAGTAGCTAAAGTAATTATCAGTGCTAACGTGCACGCTTTGCTTCTCCCTAAGTAACACCTGAGGGAAACTTCTGGGGATATGGTCCCAGTTCTAACTGGTTTATCAACCCAGGTGACTGATACAGGAGATAACATTCAAGGTATGGTTAGATGATAAGGAAAAGACCACTGAATGGCTCCCTGCCTTCAGAAGGAGTTATTTCCCCATTTCCATCTCAAATTCTCTGCTTCCAGCTGTGTGTTCCTGCTGCTTTCTTTATGATGTCATATGTATTCTTGATAAAGCAAGCTGACATACTAGCAGCAAATACAAGTAAACATCCTGCTGTTGAATCAGCTAAATCTGTGGTAAAAGGAGCCAAAGCCAGTTCAAAGAAATACTTGGCTGGGAATGCACAGCTCCTGGCAAGGCCATTGTTTCACCAAGGCATTAGATGAGCTCAGGACATTCTTTCGGTGAGGTATTTGATGGGCTCAGCTGCATCACCAAACACTACAAGGAGGCTGAGACAATCCAACACCACACTTCTTCCAAAAAAGTTTTCACCATCAGCTTGCAACCATAAGTGAGGAGACAAGGAGGAGAATGGAACATCTCTCTCGCAGTGGTGTGCTCTGAAATCAGCCAAGCTTAATATAATCTTCCTTCTGAAGCAGATCCCACCTTTTCCCTGCCTACCTGTCTGCTGCCATTCCAGTGATGTCCTGGGCCAGCTGCTCTGTAGCTGTTAGGGACTACCTCAGGGAACAGATCTACAGAAAAAAAATGCATTATTTCTCTGGTGTGCCAGGTCACTTTATCTGCTTCATACCATAGGTGCACAAATAACAGAAGGGCCAGCAAGAGAATGGAAGAAGTGGATGACAACTGATCTCTCTGAACTAACATGCCACCAACCCCTTTACAAAGGGATGCATGCTGAATCTTCATTATCTTGCCATTAAACACAACCATTTTAGTGTGGCTGTGCAGCTGAGCAAGCCCCACAACTGCTACATTTCTTGAGTAGAGCAGGTAATGTGGCTGATTAGGGATCAGAGAGAGGGTAAGACAGGCCCAAGTCAATGATTCTCTGCAGCGCTACTATACCCCATCCAGTAAGAAAGAGGAAGTTAGATATTGTGGTATCCCCTGCATTGAATGAGTTAAAGATCAGGATTGGCAATTATCTGCCAAAAAGGATGGTCTGTATCATAACACTCTCTTCAGAAGATATGGGGGAACACGAGTGTTTTTGAGAATCTTTTTGAAACTGTATTTTGGCATGAAAACTAGATCTGTGCTCTCAAATGTCTCACTGCAGTGCATTTCAGGGTATGTTTGTGTGAGGCTTGTTTTGCTTATGTGAGGAAACTGCAGCCTGTCCTCTGACAGCAAAGGTGTGATGCAGCAATATCCCACAGTCCCACAGCAGTGGATTTGGGATTTTTCCCTTGTGAGTAGCATACATGGTATATTTCTCTTAAGGTGTCCTACCCTCTGGCCTTGGCTCATACCTGAACAACATGTTGTTAAGATAAATACGGCAGGTCAGAAGTCAAAGCCCAGCACCTACATATCTCTCCAAGTACACAAACAACCACAGAAGGAATTGCCAAATTATTTTTAAATGACAAAGGTGATTTAAACTAAGATGCTAGAATGGATATTGCAAAACCAGCTGAATGAAGGAATACCAAAAGTCCGTGCAGTTGCTTTTTGTGGGAGCAAGAGATAACTGAAATATTAATACTTCAATGGAACCAAACAAAGCACAGAACAGTATTTTGCATGGATTCATCATCTGCAGTCAGAGTTTAGTTTGTGTCCTGCTTTTCCAGTGGCATCAATGGGTTTGTGCGACTTTTATGCATTAATTCCAAGAACCTATTTCTGCGTGCTGTAGGTGGAAAAATACCTTTTCTGCACCAGATGGCGCAACCACCAGCGAACCTCCCCTGACAAACCTCCTGCCGGGGCCAGCAGGGCGGGGAGTCCCAAGGCTCCGAAACTGCACTGCTGACTGTCAGACCGGCTAATGGAATCAGGGCAGGTTTCAGAAAAACAAGTTTAGTGGCACACACAGCCTTCAAAATTCATACATCATTTGGCTTATTACTTCCCCTCCCTCTCGTCAAATACTGCCTTCCTGATAAAGGCTCTGGATGTTATCCTCATCTGTACTGCCTACTGGTACTTAGGAAGAGGTTTCCATTTGTAAGGCAGCTGGGGTGGGGGATTTCCCTTAATTTTTCTGTTTCATATTTAGTTAAAAAAAAAAAAATTACTCTGGTAACAAAACCAAGTCATGGACTTGGTCAAGAACTACCTGTTGCTTTTTCAAATGTCTCTAGTGCAGCTGGCCCCTTCACAGTCCTCCTCAGGCTAATGCATGCCATATACTGGAAACCACTACCAGCTGGCTTTCAGGTGGAAGTTATGAAGAATTAAAACCCTACAATAAAAGAAGAAAAGCAGAGTGTGAAATATATGGATATTAAAACACTTTTAAAAAGGAGCAAACCCTCTTGCTATATGCTTCTTTATTGATCCAATTCTACAAACATTTTCACATATAACTACCAAAAATCAGGACATATAAGAGTAATTGCAGAATAGTTTGTGAGCTCTTTGTATGAAACTACTTTTTATATCTCTAGAGAGTGTATGTATATATAAAATATACTGGGGAAATATTAAAAAAAATCTGAAAAGTGGAAACAACATGGAGGAGAGAAGTAGGCAAGGAATATGCAAGTACTGGGAAGAAAACACCGTTGGAGGTGTTCAGGAAATTCAGAGGTGAATGTGAAAAAGAAGCTCAAGATGGTGTTGGTTGTCCCAGCCAGTGTCTGGCACCTGAACTGCAGGATGCCAAAGTTCGACTTTCTTAGTGTTTCTTACTGCAGATGTGAGAATGTAAAACATGTGTGAGAGCCTTTTTTTGACCCGGGGGAAAACATGACATTTTGCCTTGATTTCTGTGACTGTTACATTCCCGGGCCTTGGAACCCAGCTTGGAGCATTGCTGTTGCAGGGGAACTGTACAGCATCTCTGTGGGTCAAAAACCTCCTCCCAGGAACACCCAGTTCTACACCAGTTCTCTCCTGAGTGCTGTGCTGAGGTTGCTATTCCCCAGCTCCACAGAGACAACTGTTTCTGTTTCAGTGTCATGAATGTGCTCCTTACTTACATGGCCTTGTTTCATGTTGGTGTTTAAACAAGTACTGACTCACAGGCAGGCAACTGGGCACTGTAAAAACTTCTCTCACTTGGCAACAAGTTATTGCATACCAGCTGCTGGGTGCTGGGGTGACTTATGATCAGGATCCACCTGAATCAAGAGAGGGCCTATGGACAAAAGAAAAAAGACAGACTGGGTAAGCAATGTGTTTTTTCAGAAGGATGGCTTAGCAAGATAGATCAGTTTATTTCAGGAGGTACCCTCATTTGAGGGGACATTTAATGTCAAAGAAACTCTTCTCAGCAAATCTGCTCTCAAAGTGGGCTTCAGAATATACATCCAAGGTTAATAACTTAGCCCTGTTTGTGATGGCAACGGACTCTTGGAAAGTACTCAAATTAACCTTGAGGGTTTCAGGTTGAGGCTACCCCAGACACTAATGCCTCTAGTAAATGCTCCAAACTACTTGTCCAGCTGCTTGCACACTGTTGTTTAACTGCATGGGCTACAAGCTGTATGCTGAAAGTTGTACTGACAAAGCTGTGCTCTCAAACATAGAGAGCCAGCAGAAAGGTGAGTTTGTAATTCATCAGTAAATCAGTTCTATTAGGAAAAGAAGAGGGCTGAGGCTTTTTTCATGAATGGATGGTTCATTCTGTGTCAAGTAAAATCATACACCAGTCAGTAAGACTGCATTGACCAGACATTAAAGTGTGGAGTGGACCATAAGAAGGTCTGCAAGGAAGGATGTTACAGACCCTGTGATCCAAAGCAAAGCATATATTCTTTGTATAACAGGCAGCTAGAAAGCAAGTATGGAAGCATGCAGAGGAGATGTGGTTAACTGGGTCAGCAAGACTGGGAGAATTCTGGGAGGTAAATGATCAGGTACATAGAATGGGTCTGAGTTAAGAAGCTGGTTGTGTAATAAAATCCCTTCTGGGTTTTGTTGTTGGAAACAAACAGTTGAAGTAACAGCCAGACACTTAAAATAATTTATTGTCTTTTCTTCCTCTAACCTAGACTGCAGCCTGACTTGAATAGTACTTCAGGCCTGACCTCAGTTCTGCCTGTGCATAGCATCCCAAACAGACTGGATTTGGATTGCATGCTGTTTGCTCTCAGCTTCTCCTAGATCTAGGTTGTCCCTGAATACATTTCAGTTTCAGACTGAAAGATACCTCAGTCTTTCACATGAGTCCTTTTAGCCTGTGCACACCCCACACACCCTTCTGGGCCACTCCCTTGAACAGAAATGTGTTTTGTGCTGGACTGAACAGCACATTTGAATGACAAATGAGCACTGAATCAAAAGAACAATTCCAAACTGAACTGGCATCATCCTAGTTTGATTAAATAAGGCAGATGAGCATGATTATCTTGGGGCTTTTCTGATCTAATTACATACAATCAAGTATTTCTAGGAAAGGAGCGGTCACTGGATTGTTTAATTTTCACAGTTTGGTAAGCAGGATATGGTGACAACCTAGCCACATACTTCACCACTGATTAAGAAGAAAAGCGTGTTTCTTCACTCAGTGATGTGCCTATAACCAAAACTATTTGAGAGTAAAAAGAATCTTTTCCTGAGATTTCTCCCTTTCAGTTCTTTAGAATTGTTCCATGAGCTTCTTTCAAAAGTGAGGACTAAACAGAAGACTAGAGGGAGAAAAAAACCCACCCAACCCTTTCATTCTGTGTTAGATAATTAGCAGAAGTTCAAAATAATTGGTTTATATTTTTGCCAGTTGGCTTCCCTTCAGAAGGCATACACTATTGTTTTGTTTAATTGTGCTTGTGGCTGACTCTGCTGCTCCTAAATAGAAATCAGATTTGGGCAGACAGATTACCAATGTCTCCCAGATGGATGAAGGAATAAATACAGCAACTAAACAAAAGCAGAAGAGCTGCTGTTTTCTGATGTGGGGTTATTCCACCTCCAGGTGGTTTTGAAGCAGCTGTAGTTTACATGCGAGAGCAGACACACCTGAACTGAGTGCCTGAGGGAGGGAGGTAAGAGCTCATGAACAGCTGCTAGAAAAACATTTTGTTTGATACCCTCTTTTCCAGTACACCTGAAGTAATTTTACATTTTTCAAAATGAACATCTGAAGTTACAGAAATGTACGAAAGTGCCGATCTCATATCCAGAGCACCCACATGGCACATGGTGTGATTCTTGGAGATGTCCTGTGCAAGGCCAGGAGTTGGACTTTGATGATCCTTTTAGGTCCCTTCCAAATCAGAATATCCTGTGATTCTGTGATAAGACACCACAGCCCAGGGTGTGCACCCAGGTGAAGCTGTGTAGGTGAAGCTGCCGTGCCACCCAGCCTGCAGAGTAGCTGGGGTTGTTGGGCAGGGCAGTGCAGCCCTGGGCAGCTCAAAGACACGGCTCCTGCACACGAGGAAAACACAAGCTGAGTTTAGTGCTCTTGTTAAACAGCTGCAATAGCATTGCATGTGGTCTTTGGGTTCCCACTGCTGCTATGAGCCGTGCTCTTGATTCCTGCCTGTCTGTTCAAACTTGCTCCCAGGAAGGCTGCATCTGCTTTCCACTTAGAATCTGAGTGTCATTTCTAGCAAGAAGTTTCTGGTGGAGGTGCTGATAGACCTTTCCACTGGGATAGGTGTTAAATGATGAAATATAAGTTCCCTGAATCGAATATGCTATTACTGGCATGAGGATTTCTTATTACTCTGCTTTTTCTTACACAACAGGAGTGTCAAGAAAACAACAAAATTCTTTCTCCAGTATTTGTACAGAATTGTATTGACCCACTGTCTGGCACGTGGGGTCACAGCTGCAGCAGGCAGGCCTGACAGAAAGCCACATTAAGCAACACATGCCCCAGCTGCTTTTCAGCATCCTTCTTCCTTTGTCCTTTTACCTTGAGGTGCCTGACCATCTGCAGCACACCATGGATCCCAGCTTTATGTCACAGTAATAGAGATGCAGTCTAAGGCTTCAGAAAGGATACATCAGCAGAGTGCACAGCCCTGGAGGCCTGCTTTGAATTCATTTGTCTTTTGTCTGGGAGCAGTTCATAGACAGTACATGAGATTAATCTATCTGATTAGGAGCAGCAAATGGCTTGGAGATGAGACCTGACAAAGCCTGGCCACCTATGCCTCTGACCTGCATCTAGAAAGGAGCATTTTGTGTATGTGCTGGATGCTGAATAGGCAGCTGCCAGGAAAGGGTAAGCAGGATATGTTTAGGGAAAATATTACAGTGAGGAACAAAAATCAGAAATTGAAGTGTTTAATGCTCCACCCATTCACTTGCGTTGGGCACTCTTGCAGCACAGGGGCCCACCTTTCCTCTGGCACGTGTGCCTATAGGTAGACCAGATCTATCTCAGGAAATAATTTAGCTTGTAAGCATTAAACAGGGAAATGTCTACATCTAGAATCTGAATGTGTATTAAAAAGGGTCTCATACCATGTTAGTCATCCACAACGTAAAGTGAGCATCTCCCTTACTAAAGGCAGCTGGGCCTTAACTGCTCCAGATAGTTTCTGTAGCATTATAAGTAAAACACACAGCTGGTAGTGATGACTCCTTTTCTTTTTACAACCCTCAAATAGTGGAGAATTCAGCTCTCATGACTATACAAACTTATTACTCACCCTTCAAGTAAAAAAATTTAATTATACTTGTCCTGAATTATTAAGCACAAGAAAATAATTATGTATGTTGATGACATAGCAATACTAACTGTATCAGTGACAAACAAATGTTGCAGCACTGCGTATCAGAAAATATCCCCCTCTTTCCCTAAGCTAGCACAGACAACATATTTCACCTACTTGCAACCTCCCTTAACTCAAGATTAGTCTGTTGGAGAAGAGATAAGATTGTCCTTGAAGACTGATAAAAATTCTAGACAGAAGTTGTTGGGGTTTTTTTATCCTTAGCAGTTAATGAATTGGTAAGGGAAATTATTATTTAAATAATCTCAGTCTCTGAGTCATTGGTCACAAGTTGCTTATTGGTAGAGAAGTGGAAAAAGAAAGTCATAGTTACAAGTTTGGTAAGTCTTGGACTGCAGAAAATTTATTGTTAATTTAACAAAGCTCTTTAATTTCCACACATCCATAGCAAGATGATAGTGTGCTTAAGATGAGGATCAATAATGTGATACCTTGGGGACAACTACATAAACAGGTTGGTTTGGTTTCAGTTCAGTAAAATACATTTTGCATTGGAATTAAATAGTTTTCGTGTTATCCACATGAGGACAAGATTGAGCATTAGTAGTACAGCTGTTCAGTGGCCATTTGCTTCCATTCTCTTGCATTTTTGTGTAGATGGAGTTTTCTCCTAACAATGATATTAGCTAGCTAAGGATCTCAGGAACTGGGGTGCTGGTGGAAAAGAGCAGATATCTGACTTTGTCTGCTGCAGGACATTCTTTACTTCACTTGAAAACAGACTTCTGTTTGCCTTGAAGTCCCAGCACTAAAAGGAGGTGAGCAGGCTTTGCATAATTCTGGCAGCTTCTCGGTTCTCCCTCACTAGACCTTGAGCTTTATGCTTCTAGAGAGATAACAAGGTCATCTTGAAAATCCACCATCACACAAATATCTAGATTTAAACCGTTGCTGGAATTTTTACAAGGTGCCATGGTTGCTGAGAAGCTTTATTTGGCCAACAGACAAGTCCAGGCAGTTATCCACTGCTTGTTTGGACAAGTTAGTTGTCATGGAAAATCAGCATTACGCTCCCTCTGCTCTAGCCTATCTTTAACTGTCTGCAGCAATCATATTCTCTGACACAGCTTTTCATTATTCACAAATAATTTTAAAATGTCACCATGGGCAAAGAAAAAACCTGAGAATTAGAAAAGGCAGTCAGACTAAAACCTAACCCGTTAAGAGTTGAGGTGCAGCAACTAATAAGTACTTATGAAAGCAACATACTTCCAAATGCCCTCCATTTAAAAGATACAGAAAATTATAGAATGCGAGATGACAAGAACATAGGACAACAATATCCAATTCTCTTTGGACGTAAAATTTTCTCCTAGTTCCATCTTTTAAATATCATCGAAAAAAACAACTTAGAAGGCACGAACGACGGCTGGAAATGGAACTGGTATCCACAGGCGTTGCCACGGCTTAGCCGGGCAGCCAAGCAGCACTGGCATTCCTGTGTCGCGCCTCGGAGCGGGCTGCCCGGGGGAGCCGGTGCCTCGGTGACCCCCCCCACAGCCGGTGCCTCCGTGACCCATCCCACAGCCGGTGCCTCGGTGACCCTTCCCCACAGCCGGTGCCTCCGTGACCCTTCCCCACAGCCGGTGCCTCG
>VZRO01003914.1:1012931-1094974 GCA_013397915.1 Daphoenositta chrysoptera | reverse complement strand
GGCGGCTGCCGCCCGCCCCGGTCGTGTCGCTGAGTGCCGCGTTCTGAGGTTGTTCTCCCCTTCACTACAGGCAAATGTGCAATACCAAGATGTCCTCCCTTACGGATGGCTCCTCTGTCACCGCTTCGGAGCAAGAGGCGCTGGTCAGTATCTCTGTTGGACGCGGGATTTTTTTGCATGCTTTTTGCAGGGTTTTTAGCGGCTGATTCAGAAGAATCACTGTGCTTAGGGAGCGGTAGTTGGAGAAAAGCCAGGAAGTCCGGCCAGTGAAGGTGCTCTCTCTTTGGTTCTGCAGTAACCAAATCTTATTCACAGTTGAGAGTACAGGGTGATGGTTTAGGTCTAGAGTGTTTCCTTGAGACCTTTGATGTTTTTACTTCATTTTAATAAAAAGGATCCTATGATCCGATTTGATCGTGGTAAGTATTTAGTGGAGGGAATTGTTAACAGATCATAACTGAAGAGCTGTGGAAAATCTCCATTGTTCAAACCATACTGTTTGGTGAAATAATCTGAAGGTTTTCGACTTTTTCCTCTATTGGAATTAGTAAGCAGGTTGTAAGAAGAGTCTTCATTTGAGTTTATGGCTTTGCATTTCCAGGCTTTCTGTGATATGGTGACAGTTCTGTTTTGTGCTTAAGTTTTCCTGAGGATGGAAGCCTTTTACACATGAAATGCGAGTTAAAAATGGGCCATGTACAGTGATGGTTGAACTGGATTACCTTGTGTAGAAGGGTAAAGCTTAAAAAGTGTAGACTTGACAGTAGAATTTCAAAAAAGTGAAATAGCAGAACACCAGACTGTTCAAAATTGATTTTTTTTCACTTGTGTCTTCCATTTTTTTTACATCATACTGTGATACTACTGTCTGCTGTCAGATCTGCAAGGCTGAAGAACTTCATACTTGGAGGGGTCAGGAAGAGAGGGCAGGGCTGGGCTTAGCTGAGGATTCAGAGTTCTGAAACTGTGCCTTCCTACGCTTAGCTGTCGGTAGTACTTTAATAAGTTACTGTTTGCTTCCTTTTTGAAACTAATATATGCTGCATGTTTTAAATAGTTCAGTTCTTAGGAAGGGGTGAATAGACAGCTAATGTTGTCCACAAGCTTAGGTGTTTTTTTCATTATGCGTAATTCTTGCAACTAATCTCTTGTTAACTCACTAAAACTTAACGTTGGTTTTAGCAGATCTTTGGAATGGAATGTAGGGAAGTTCCCCTCCTCCACCCTTCCTTTAAACATTTATTCCTTGTCTCATGATACTTTATTCACACTTCCCTGTTTGTTTGTTTTTTTTTTACTTTCTGTGTTTATTTTTTACATTTCATTTGATGTAATATATCAGGATAGCTAAATATTAGCCTGGGTTTAGAATGGTTACACGAGTGTTAAAGAGGTGACAGTACTGTGCTGGGAGCATCAGTGGCTCCACAGGCTTTGCTGTCCTGGCAGCCCCTGCAGCTTGTTCTCATCTGCTGCGCTGGTGCTGTATGGGGGAAGTGATTTTTCTTGTGTAGCTTTTCCTTCCTCTACCTCGGAAATTGTCATAGACTGGCTGTAGATTAGACTGCTGGCACTGTGAGTGGGTGGGAGGCCATTGCAGAGGCAGGAGTGAGTGAAGTACGACAGAAAGGACAGAGAGTGCTTGTCCCAGCTGAGAAAAGTCTTCAGAGGTAAAGCAGCCCAGCTGGCAAATGCAAAACCAAAACCCCAGAAACTGTCACAGAAAGAGAATAAGAAAGAGGTGGTCCAGTGTTTTGCTTTATGACTTGCACTCTGGACCTGACAGTCAGAGAGGTCTGTTTCCATCCTGCCTTCCCTTTGGGAGTCGTGGTAATGGTTAAAGGAGTGAAGTGGAATTCCCCGGGGTGCAGCCCTGGACTCGGAACTAATAAACAAAATCCTGTGGCTCCGGTTAAGGAATCTGTATTTCCCGATGTGTTGAGGTTTAACCCCAGTCAGCACCTAAGTAGTACGGAGCTGCTTGTTCCCCGGCCCCACCCCCCACTGCCGTGGGATGGGGGAATCAGAAAAAAAGGTAAAACCTGTGGGTTTAATAACTGAAATAAAGGATGATAATAATAGTAAAGAAACGGGAGAGTAGTGTAGCACAATGCAATTGCTTACTACCTGCTGATGGATGCCCAGCCCATCCCCAAGCATCAGTCAGCACCTCCTGGCCAACTCCCCTGTTTGTAACTAGGCCTGACAGTCTATGGCATGGAATATCCCTTTGGCCAGTTCGGGTCAGCTGTGCTGGCCATGCCCCCTCACGGCTTGTCGTGCACCTCTGTTGCTATTGTCCCAGGGTCGATGGACAAACGGCATAGACTTTGTTCAGGAAAGAATGGAATTATTTAATGATTTTACAGACTGGTTTATATTCTTAGTTCACTTGAGTGGCATAGAATCTGATGGTCCCTGACCATCCACCTCTCAGGCATGGTTGGTGAAACCCTACAACACCCATTTCAAAACATTTTTCCCAAAGAGCCGTAACAAACTTAGAAAACAAGCTGCAGGTGTTAAGATAGAGAACTCGTTTACAAAACTGTCTCACTGTTTCTCATGGATTGTGTGAGAAAGACAAGGTTCTCACAGAATACTGCAGAAAGCTGGGAGATCTCTCTGCTGAGAGCTTTTCAGCATGCACATACCTCCTCACTGGCAGAGCATGGGACACTGAAAAGTCCTGGCTTTAGTGTAGCTGCTTAGCAACAACAAAAACATCAGTGTGTTGTCAACATTATTCTCCTGCTAAATCAGAAACACAGCACTGTACCAACTACTAGGAAGAAAATTAACTATCCCAGCTGAAACCAGGGGACAATGAAAGACTGGGGTTTGAACTAAGATGTACAGTGTATGAGAATTTAGTATGATTTGGTTCGTACTATTTGCTTTTAACTTTGCAAAGTGAAAAACTTGAATGTAGATCGGTTTTAATGCAGTTGTATGTTTACATATCAGATTAATACAGAAGGAGGAAGGCAACCTGTATAAAAAATGGTTTTTTGGTGAATAATTAGTACATACTGTTTTTCTCCTTCCACACACAGGTTAAACCAAAGCCACTATTGTTGAAGTTGTTAAAGTTAGCTGGTGCTGAAAAGGACACTTTTACTATGAAGGAGGTGAGAACTTTTAATCACTAAAGGTAGACTACAGTGAGTACAGATAGATTGGTTTGGGTGAATGGGGGGGGGCAGTGTTGTTCATAGCTTCTCTAGAAATTATTGAGATAAGATACTGTGTTTATTCTCCTGCTGACTTGTAACTGGGTATTTGGCAAGTTTCTCAAAAATCTGAACGAAAGTTCCTGGTGGTCAGTAGAATAGCAGCGTTTTTCTGGAATTCTAGATGAAAATCTGTCAGCTCAAAGGTAGTTTTGGGCATTCAGAGTTTGAAGAGCGAATTTCAGTGTATTGAATGTGCTTTGTCTTTTATACTTAAACTTGAAGCGACAACCCACGTATTTAATATCTCTATTTCATTTATTTCACAGGTAATATTCTATATTGGACAATATATTATGTCTAAACAATTGTATGATGAAAAACAGCAGCATATTGTACACTGTGCAAATGATCTCCTGGGGGATTTATTTGGAGTAACAAGCTTTTCAGTAAAAGAACACAGGTAAAATGGGATTCTTTTCTGAGAGTCTGGTTGGGAAAAATGAAGAACATATTGCATATGTCCCTTTTTTTAACTCTTCACGTCTTCAAAGATGGTAAGCTCTCTTTTCTGATTACATCTAGCTAACTTGTATGATCTCTTTCTTTATCCCTGTTTAAGGAGACTGTATTCAATGATTTCCAGAAATTTGATAGCAGTCAATCAACAAGGTAAGCTAGTTTAGGAGGAGGATTTGTTTTGAGAAACAGCAGTAGGGAAAATATAATTTACATAATACATCTTGCAGGTAGTGATCAAGTAACAGTGAGCTCTCCATTATTAGCGATGTGGCTTTACTCACTATGGTCCAGAACAATCACAAATAGTGAATCAAAGCAAACACTCTTTCTTCAGGAGGAGAAAAAAATTCTGAACAGGGCATTTGGGTAATTTTAATGCACTAGAACCAGAAAAAAACAGCTGAACAAAATTTACTTAATAAAAAACTTAAATAATTTGCTTGTATTTGTTATGGATAAAGCCATTAACAACATAAAAAATTTTAATATGAAAATACAGCTTCTTGAACTTAAGCCAGCAATGAAATCAGGGCAAATGGTCTTTTTTTATTATTATTCTGTATTTTAATTTTCCCCACTGAATGTGAAGTACCTTTAGAATTGGTCATTCTTAGCTACACTCAGTCCTGTTTTAAAAGGTCTGTATACTTCAAAAAAGTAGCTTTGTGATGAGTCTGTGGGTAGCCACTCCTTGAATGGAGAATTGTTATACGCAGTCCTGCAGTATAAAAATGCTCAATATAGCTGTAATTTTTGCCTAATACAGGGTATGAAACAGAAGTTAAACAATGGAAGCCATTTTGTAAATTGGCCTCTAAATCTGTACAAAGACACCCTTTGTGTCTAATTTTTCCTAAAGGCAAGTGTTCAGCTGCTGAAGATGGGAAACTTGCTCTCTTTGTCATCCCCATTGTTAAGCTTGCAAACTTAAATTTATCTTTCAATTCTTTTTTCATGAAAGAGTCTTTATTAATTCAGGATCTGTGTGTTAGTAAGCGTATGTCATTAACAAAAGGTTTTTTTTTTCTATTTTATGTCTTTTTAACTTAGTGTTCCCATAAGATGATAAGTAGTAAAAAGCACTTTGAAGAGGAGGAAGTAATTACATTTTGTGCATATATTCTTTCATATCTGCAGAATGACTCCTTATGCACAGCCTTCATTTGAAGCCAGCTATAATAAAATTCTGAGCTGCTTTCAGTTGACATTTCTTCTTTCTCCCCACATTCCCACTTCAGTAACATTACAGGAAAGGTGCTGCACACACCTGAAAAACAAACGAGCAATGTGTTTTTTTCCATTGTTGCAAAATGTCTGGATTTTAAGTTTTATTTAGAATTTACTTTTTGAGCCTAAAATTGACTTTTTCTGCTATATTGTATTATGAGTTTTATTTCGGTTTTGTTTCAGACTCTACCCTTGATGACACACCTGAGGATGATGCCACATCTCAGCTTGAAGAAGAAAACGTTACTAAGGTGCTAATTTTATTTGAATAAATCTTCTGACTTGTAAATTTTATTTAGTTTTGCATGGTAGTGTCAATGGCTTAATGTAGTAAGTTGATTTTAGCACTTTACCTCATTCATGCTCAGGCTTATTGAGTACTTCTCTTACCAGGAGTCTATGGAAGAGTCAGAAGAGAAGCAGACTTCACCAAACGTGACTTCCCGACCAGCTACATCTTCTAGGAGGACACACAGTGAATCTGGTATCTGCAGATTTATGATGCAGAGCTTTCAGTAGCGTGGCCACTCAGGGGGAAAAGCCACATTCTCTTGTGTTCCTGACTTGAAGGATGCTGACAAATACTATTCATGTTTCTCTACTTATCTAAAACAAAATATTCAGTCTGAAAGAAAAACACAATTCCTTGCTTTGCTCCAGTGTCATGTTACAGTTTGGATCTCTAGAATTACTAATAAGATGATGGAATAACTTGCTCCACATCTCTGTTAAACCTGTTCACATCAGCAGGACTTGATAATATGTGTTATCTTCATGATGAGAACACTTTTGTTTGTAATCTACCGATACCATCAAATTTATTTCAATTCCCTCTGTAGACAGCCACAAAATTTGACATTTTGTTTGTTCACTAAAGCCAGTTTTCTTTGGATTTCAGTTGTTGGGAGGCATCAAAGGTGTGGTAGTAACACAGGATGATTTTGGATATATTCCGGTACCTCGCCATTCATTAAGCACTTTTTAAAACATCTGGTGACCTAAGCGTCATATTTGCCTCCCCTTTGTCTTTACTGTGGTTATTCAATAATCACTGGCAAATACATTTTCAAAATACAGAATGTTTCTTCTGATAAGTAGCAACAACAAGCAGGTCAGCATAAACCTGAGTAAGTTTCTCAATGGAAGTGTTCTCTGCAATTCTGCTTAAATACTCTTCTGTGGAACTTCTTACGTTTGTTCCATCACTTACTTGTCTTACCTCATGACTAGGTGGTTATAATTACCTGGGCAGTGATAACCTGTCACTGCATAGAACTTGCTTCTCTTCACTTGCTCAGGAGCATTTTTCAGTTCCTCAGCTTTCAAGTAGTATTTTTTGTGTCCCTCTTGGCCACTGTTACGTTAAGTCAGTCCAAAACCAGTGCTGCGTTGCCGAGCGGTTTGCACTACATTAAAAGAATGTTTTAATGCTGTAACTAAAACTGATAAAAGGATGGAAAGGCTCGGTTAAACATCACAACCTGTAATATTTAGGCATGACCCAGAGCACATAAGGTCCTGTGTTGTGCTTACTTATTGTAGGTTTGATCATTAACTCTTGTCTTTGCATCCATTTATTAGTTTGTTACAACCTTAAAAATTCTTTTAATATAGTGTTTTTATATACACTTTTTTTCTAATTTATAGGAAATCTTCCTTTTAAACCACTATTCTTGTTAAATTGGGATGGTAGCGGCTCCTTTGGAGCCACTTAAATAGTGTATAGAGACCTTGTGGTGATACAGTATCAGTACAGCATGGAGCCATGACAACTAAATGAGGACAACGATGGACAGGCGCAGCCCTTGGGCCTGGGGGCACCAAGTTTGGTGGGGCTCTCAGGGCGGAAAAAAGAAAAGAGAGGGGCTGAGCCAAGAAGCACCAAGGGAAAGTAAGAGAAGTCTCAAAGTATGTACAAGTGTTTTGTTCTCTTTTTTTTTTTTTTTTTTTTTACAATGAAAGATTCAAGACTTGAAGACTTGTGGATTGTCACAGTCTGTTTTGCAAGGCGAGGGAGAAGCTGGGCAACAGAGGGTGGGTGCACAAGGCACCTGTGGGGGGGCAGCAGACTTTTGTACCAAGGTCTGTTGAACCAAAAGTTGTTGCCATCTTGGGAGGTTTTCACTCCGCTGCACTGACATTCTGAATTTACAACACATTTTTTTAAAAAATTGTTTTTTACCAAACGCTCCAAAAGTCAATGGAGCTGAATTTTGACTTACCTACCCCTAAAATGCTCTACCCTTACTCCTTACACTGTTGTCGGTGGTTGTTCCAAAACACGATGTATTTACAAAGCATTGTCTTTTTGCCTTCAAACCAAGCGTGCTTAGTAGGCAGAGCTTAAAGCAATGCTTTCAGAGTCCAGCTTTTGCATAGTACGTCTTGAAGATTTTTTTGCTAGGGTGTGATGAAAGTTCTAATGGTTTGTTACAAAAATTCTGCTGAGTAAATACAATTACATATAGTGCAACTATTCACTGATAAATTTGTTGAGGTGCCTGAAACTTGAACCTGAACTTACCTTGTTTATCACGAGGTGTTCTGTATGCATGTGACCTGGGAGTTAATTGCTGTATCTCCCTACAAGTCCTGGGATGGACTCAGAAGCCCTCTGAAAGTGCCTTTCTCTCTTTTGCCTGTAGAGGGAGTGAGGACAAGTAAGAGTCGAATTATATTTCTTAAAATTAGGAAGGGTTTAACATGTCGTGTGTGGAGTAAAAATTCTTTCAAATTTGCATTTGTTTTGCATGTGGAGACTGCCATTCATAAGGTGTACTGATGGGACAACTGGGGAAAGCCAACCCCTGAAATCCTGGTTTCAGAAATGTTTCATACTATATGGGTATAAGTGGTGATGTGTATTTTTAAATAAGTCTTAGTGCCTTTTTGCCCCATAAAAAAACTACTGAAATATTTCATTTAGTTAGATTTTTTTTTATAGTAAATTATATGTTAATCCTCTGTTTAGAATATTCAGAACTGCACATTGCGTAGATGTTTTTTGAGTAATAAAAAAATTCTTGACTGTGCCCAGAAGAAAATTCGTCAGATGATCTGCCTAGTGACAGAAGAAAGCGACACAAGTCAGACAGCATTTCACTGACCTTTGATGAAAGTCTCTCATGGTGTGTAGTCAGTGGTCTGTGCCGTGAAAGAAGCAACAGCAGTGATTCAACAGATTCTCTTTCCATTCCTGTAAGTCAAAATAGAAATGTAAAATATTTTTGTGGTACAAATTTTGCAGATGCCACAAGTGCAAGCATGCATCTGAAAACATAATGTTCTTAATTAAAAGCAGCAGTGCCTTCAGTGGTGTCTGAGGAAAGAAGAGAGGTTGAAAGAAAAGTTGGTGTGTGGGTGGAGTGGGGTCTTTCAAAGATCTGCTGGCAAAGCTGAAGTGAATTTTTTTTAAATGTTAACATTGAATATTCTTTAAAAACCGTGATCCTCACTGCTTGGCACAGTATGGAAAAAATGTCAGATGGATTTTGTGTTTTAAAATAAGTATTTCTTGGAATGGTAAGAGACTAAAAGAGTTGTAGACATTCCATAATTCAGAATTAGTTGGTAGTTCTGGTACAGCTTCTGGAACTGTACTCAGTAGAATGTATGCTGATGGTACATTGTATTCATTTGCCATGCCACTACTTGGAGGTTTTGTATGGTTTTTAACAAACACAAAGGCAAATTATTTGTGGTTAGATTAGATCATGAACAGCTAAACTAACAGAATTCCTAGTCACATACTGCATTCTAAATTGACAGAACTCTAATACTGTATCTTCAGTCTTCCTATTTTGTAATTGTTCAGCCACGGTCTCAGATTAAACAAAGTTGATGAGAATAGAGAATTTAATGACACGTAGCCAAAATATAGCATCTTCTTGCATCTGTTCTTTCACTTTCTAGGAGGGACTTTCTGAAATAATAACTGCAGCCTTTCAAGCTGTAGGCTGAGTGCAGTTTCTTATTACAGAGCCAACAAAAGGCTTTCAGACCTAGCCATATTTTTACCCACCTATAATTTGTTTATCTCATAAAAAGTACTCTAACAGCAGGTGGGTGGTCCTTTTTCTTCCATAGCTAATGATACTGAGAGTTGTTTTAACAGTAATGTTATGTATATAGAATGGCAAGGTTGAATGTGTGCTTTCTTTTTTTTTGTTTTTTTCAGGATCTTGATGCTAGTTCATTAAGTGAAAACTCTGATTGGTTTGACCACAGTTCTGTATCAGACCAGTTCAGTGTCGAGTTTGAAGTTGAGTCTATTTATTCAGAAGATTATAGCCATAATGAAGAAGGGCAGGAGCTCACAGATGAAGATGATGAGGTACTATCTGCTTTCACTGTTTGACCCTGGGGGGAGGGGTTGAGAAGGAAAAGGCATCTCAACGTGAAATATTCCTGTAAGTTTCCATGGAGAGCTCTTCAGGTGTATTTTCTAACTGCATGTGCTGTATCAAAATCTGCACCCAGTTGTTCATTAAATCAAATCATGTGTCAGTTCAGTTGGGTCACCCTTACACACACACAGGCAGTGACTGAAACGGTGCTGAGGCTTTGTGCAGGCTCTGAAATGGGCTGGATAGCAAAGTCTGGGTGCTTAACCTCACTTACCAGCTGTTGGAGTCTGGCAGCACGTGTGCTTTAGTCTTTCTGCATTTTTAATTCTACAAAGGGATGTTTCCAAGTTTTTTGCCTCTTTGAATGTAAATGTTTCACAGAGATGCTGAACCGAAGTTTTAGAATTTTTTATTAGTAGGCAAGAAGACAGAAAAATTGTGATTACTGTAATTTTCAAGAGATTTCTGGAATGTCAGGAATGAAGTGAGAATGTATGTGGGGTTTTCTTTCTGGGTTAGTTGTCTGTTATTTCAGAGAGGTTAATCAGCTCATGGCAGGATTGGGTAAGTACCAGAGGCAGAATTCACCAGGGACGTACATGACTGTGGTACCTGAGACAAGATGGTGATTTGGAGGAAGAAAGGATTTAGGTGTGCCCCTGCTCCAGAGAGTAGTTTTGGGAATTGCAGAATGACTGGTGTTGGAAGGGGCCTCTGGAGGTCGTCTTATCCACCCGCCCTGGCTCAGGCAGAGCTGGTTGCCCACGTCCATGTCCAGATGTCTTTTGAGTATCTCCCAAGGATGGAGGCTTCATACGTGCTCAGGGCAACCTGTGCCAGTGCTCCTTCACCCTCACCGTACCAAGTGTCTCCTGACATTCAGAGGGAACCTGCTGTGTTTAATTTGTGCTAGTTGCCTCCTGTCCTGCCACTGGATACCACTGAAAAGAGCACGGCTCTGTCTTCTTGGTGCCATGCTTTCAGGCACTCCCTCTCCTGAGCCTTCTCCAGGCTGAACTGTCCCAGCTCTTTCAGCCTTTCCTCACATGAGAGCTCCTCTAATCCATTAATTATCTTAATAGCCCATCCCTGGAGACTCTCCAGCAGCTCCCTATCTGAAAATCTTAGCAGGTTTAAAATATCTTGCGTTTTTAATTAAAAAAAGAGCCAAAACCCAGTTATATATTTTTTTAAAATTTAACCAGGTTTATCAGCTAACTATTTACCAGGATGAAGATAGTGATGCTGATTCATTTGATGAAGATCCAGAGATTTCTCTAGCTGTGAGTAAAAACTTGTCTAGTGAAGCATCATAAGTTGGGTAAACTGAGAGAAAGTAGATCAAGAAGTATAGATTAATTCTATTGCTACCATTGATTTTTTAAGAATTAAATTGACTTTTTCTTCTACATGTGAAGGTTCCAATACAGTATTTTAATCACTGAACATGTGATTGTTAAGGAATCTTGATTTTTAAAGAAAAATAATTAATAAGCTTCTTAATCATTAAAAAACCCCCATGCTTAAAAAGTCCTAATCCATTAAAAAAGTCCCATGCTAACCTACCATTTCATTGACTTAATGGAAGGAAATCATTTGGAGCCTAAATCTGACTTTCTGCACAAAATGGAAAAAAATTAAAATCTTAGTCGTGTACATTTAAAAAACTGTCACTATAAGTCAGAATACCTAGTTTTATTGTCCAGCTTGAATGAAGGCATCTGTAAGATACAGATGTGAAGGCAAGCCTTTTTTCAGAACAGGACTGTAAAATTAAAAGGTTTTTACTATATTCTGTGAGACCATTCTTGAAGAGTGGGAAGAAGTTTACAGTCTTGAGGCAAAGTATGGAGATTTACGTGAAAAAACACTGCATTTTAATTCTAGTGTATGCTCTCTCCTTATTTATGTTTGCTTCTCACAATTGAAGCTTGTATTAAAGCTGTTTTGTGGAACTGTCTGAAATGTCCCAGTCCCTTGATAGTCTGTAGGCCTGAGGGACTTTGTGTGAAAGACAGGGCTGGCCACCTTCTGAAAACATAACGGTGCATACGTTTGGAAAAATAGGCCTGTACATTATTTTTAGCATTTAAAATTGGCCTTTTAAGCTTTTGATGTTACTGATGTTATTCAGGACTCGTGTAAATACGTTTTGTGTTGGGTTTTTTTTGTTTTGTTTTGATTCCCCCTACAGCTTGCATTATTTCTAAGAAAGGTCTCTCTCCTTAAAATCGAAATGTATTTTTAACGAAATAGTGGTTTATTTTCATTGTAGTGTATGGAGTAATCTCTGAGAGGCTGATGCTCCACGGGTTTTTTCCCCCTTTTATTTTTTTTTCCCTCTCCCGCCTCTTCCCGTCTGTTTTTCCATGGGCCGATGTTTCCTCTCGCGCGGCTGTGTCGGAGCGCCCTCCCCCGGCCGCTCTGTGCACCAGCAGCCCAGCAAACCGCAGGGCAAAGGTCCCTCAGTCGTGAATTGTTCCCCTTGCAGAAGTCCGGAGTCGAAAAGAAGGGAAATGATGACCTTTTTAACAAGTTTTTTGTAAGGTCCCCTGAGGAATTCTGTGGTCTGGTTTCTGCAGTTTTGCATAAGAAATAGTAAATAGTTCTATTCGCAAACCTACTGCAAAAACAAGGAAAGCCAGAGTCGTTTTAAAATAAGAACCGTTTTAATCTAGGACTGTAAAATGGGGCCAAAACCACTGAATGGAATTTTAAAATTGAAAACAAGTCGATAGCTCAACATAATGATTATTTTGGCAGTAATAAATTGTTTATCATCTCTGAATACTTCAGCTGTAAGTGTTCCAAGTAGCTTAAGCTGTTCCAACCTTTGCTTCACTAAAGGATTATTGGAAGTGTCCCGAATGTAATGAAATGAATCCTCCGCTTCCACGACATTGCCACAGATGCTGGGCCCTTCGTGAGGATTGGCTTCCAGAAGAAAAGAGTGCGAAATTGGAAGAGAGCAAACTAGAAGGCTCCTTCCCTGCGGAGTCTGGAGAAGGTTTTGATGTTCCTGACTGCAAGAAAACAAAAGTGACTGAAGATAAAGAACCAGCTCTGGATGAGAATGAGGATAAAGCAGCACAGATTTCTGAGTCCCAGGAAAGTGAAGGTTATTCCCAGCCATCAACATCAAGCAGCATGTTTTGTAGCAGTCAGGAGGACTTCAAGGAACCTGAGAAGAGAGAAATGCAAGACAAAGAGGAAAGCATGGAATCCAGCCTGCCTGTTACCAGCATAGAGCCATGTGTCATATGTCAGAGCAGACCTAAAAACGGCTGCATAGTACACGGCAAAACAGGACACCTCATGTCGTGTTTTACGTGTGCAAAAAAGCTGAAGAAGAGGAACAAACCCTGCCCGGTGTGCAGGCAGCCAATACAGATGATTGTGCTAACTTATTTTAGTTAGACACATGGTGACTGGAAAGGTGCAGAAGAAACTTCATAAACTGGTGAAGAGAGTAAGAAATTATTTTTGTATGCTTATTGGAAAATTAATATTTTGTGTCTCTTGACGTTCTGTGTGAAAAATAATTGCTGACATAAATGCACTGGAGTTATTAAGAGGTTTGCCTAATACTCGTAAGTCAACTTGAGATTTTAAATCCCTCTCAGTAGAAATAACCAGATCCTTTAAACCACCTGCCTCTCCAACTTCCATGCAAGTTAGTGACATTTGTTTTATTGAATTAAATACATGCATTAAAACCCCAACTTCAGTGATTGTTGGAGGAGAGACATGTTGAAGTGTTTCTTTCTGCAAGATCTTTTTAAGAAAATACATGATTATTCAGGTTCCAGTTTGTGTTGCCTGGTGAAGATGTAAGGCTCAATCAGACCCCTCTGAATAAGTCAATAAAATGAATAAATAGAATCTTGTCTTAAATTTCTCCAAGTAACCAAATTCTGTGGGAGATCTTAGCAGGAAGTGGGGAAAGATGTGGTAGAAAATAATACTTTGGAAACAGAAAACGATATTGTGTGTCTTATATTTTAATAATGTGCATTGTAAACTTAAGGGCTGTTTGTGCCCTGAGAAGTCATTGATCCAAGCTCAGTCATACAGTTCTCTCTCAAACGTCCTGAGAAACTGACATTTGTGGGTTTGGAGGTCCGTACTGATTATGATGATGATTATTACTAATTTAGCAGCATGAAAAAATTCTCAGGCAGACAAGCTAAATGAAGGATATGCTATGAACTGTCGTGTCAGGCAGTATTAGGGGACAGTTGTTTTCTTCTTCTGCACTTGTTTCTGACTTCAGCAGAATAAATGCAGCTGCATCGCTACATTCACTGGAATAAAAATAGAAAAAAAGTCTACCTTTGTCTGCAGAAACAAGTAAGCTGTGCAGTTCTAGTTTACATTCTTTAAGTGCAGTAGTCTTTCCAACTCACTGTTCTTATCTGTATCACAAGAATTCTGAAAATCTCTTCCAAGGTGTTTGGCCAACTCAAAATTGGTCTTGTTGGACCTGTCCTTTACTGCTTTTAGTTCTTGTCTCCTTGCTGTACTTTGTCAAAAACTTCATGAAACTTCTCAGTTCTGTGCCCAGGGAGTCTGCTGCTGCCTGCCTCAGTTCTGGGAGCCTTCAGGCAAGGTAGCAGAAGTAGGGAAACCAGGATGCAGTGAAGATCACTCAGCTGCTTTTCACATGGAGAGTTTCTGTACCAGTGAGTGATACTTATTCCTTTGGAAAACTATGTTACAAGAGGAGTTGTATATTTTTAGCACCTTTTATTTTTACAGGTCGTTCTGACCATCTGCCCAATAGGGAATGACCAATAGGGGCATGCCAAGAGTGGAGACACAGTCTAAGTGCAGGAATTGTGCTTTGTTACCATCTTACAGGCCAAGGTTCAACAGCTTCCCTAACACCACCAGGATAAAATTGCTGATGCCTGTGTGCTGGCACAGAGACTTTTACTGCTCTCCTTAACTCCAGGGCTGCAAATGCCTGGAAGTACCTAGGAAAAGGACATAAGGATGTACAGGAGAAATTCAGTAAATCCTTGGTTGTGACTTGGTTGAAAAGCAGTAACTTCATAGGTAAAGACTGAATTACTTGATCATTCACATTTTGTTCATACATTTGAGCTGGTTTTTTTTAAATATCACTAAAAGATACTGCTGTACCTGAAGTTCTAACATAGTTCATTTTAACTAAACAAAATATAAAAGCCAGTTGTATACATTCAAGTTCTTAATTGCAAGCTTCTTGCCTCCTGCAGTTTGTAAAGTGCCAGCAGGTAGCTGGAAGTTCTTGGAAGTTTTTTGATCAGCAGAAGCCTTTCATGGGTTTTATAGGATTTGATAGTCCTTCAGTTTGAGATTGAGAATGTTGGGCAGATAGTTAATTTTTTCAAGTAAGGATACTAAATGAGGGCTACCTGCCTTAATTTGCACTTTGCACTCCTGTTAATTTTTTCAAATTTTTGATTCGATAAACAGGTGCACTGAGGCTTGCAGAGGTTTTTCATGGTACCTGCAGGTGAGAGAGAACTGCAGATGTGTATATGCAGAAGCATCAATAACATGGGGATTGTACTTAAAAGCGTCCTCTATAAGAAGCTTTGCCCATTGCATTGTCTCCCACGTCTTCCCCTCTTTTAGCATAATACCTTCTCTGCAGCCACTGCCCTGGCTGTGTCACTGCAGTGCTGGGGGAGCCACTGTCCTTACCTGGTTCCTCTTGGGACAAATTGTACCGGCCCACTCTTGGCATTCTTTTCCAGTCACATGCCTTCTGCTGCAGAGAGTAGCCCTAGAAATAGCCTCCACTCGCTACAAGTGAGGAAATGGGTAATTTGGATTTCTACATCTACAAATCACTGTGTCAAATGTTTTGGTTTGAGTTACATTTTATGGCTTAAGGTTATTCTTAATGAGTTCTAGTGCAGCTTTAGTTTGTTAGGCTTGTGAATGGAAGCGGTGGGTATTGATGTCTGTTCCTGCTGGGGACACTGGCAGGCGGGTGCCGTGCAGGGCTGGCGCCCGGGGCTGTGTCACCGTGACTCCCGTGGCCATTCCCGGCTGTGGCCCGGAGCCCTCGGCTCTGCCTCCGCCCGGCCTGGCTCTGCTCGTGCGCGGGCAGGAGCAGCGAGCACCCTGCTCCTTCTGGCCCTTAAACACGTTTCTGGCTTTGGGCAGCGGCACAGAAGTCAGTAAAGTTTGGTACGAAAGTTGTTCCTCCTTGGTGAGGTGTTTGAGATCCTTATTTAATGTCACACACATCCTAATCTTTATTTATTGCTGTTTGTAAATATCCTTGTGCTCACAGTTAAATGTTTTGAGCTCTAATTTATTGAGTTAGTCTACTGGTACATGTGTAGTTATATAAATATGCCTATTTAGTAAATCACAGGCACAAGAAAAATATTTTAAGAAATGTAGCATTAAAATACAGAGAAATACTTGTGTTATATTCAGATAAAGAAGGGCACAGGAAGATCTATGGCTATGTTTCCTTTTTTCCTTCCCTTAAAACAACTTCTGCATTGAACCTGGACAAGATCTATCAAATAGAGATGGTGCTGGTGCATAGTGAAAATATTTTGGTGGTGTTTTGCTTTCCTTTGGAATGCTTTTGCATCCCTGAGTACAGCCAAGGAGCTGACTGACTGCTTCCCAGACACTGGGGATGGTGGTCTAGGAGATGCAGGAGGGTGATGAGAGGCTTTAAGGTTAATTTGCAAAGGTGGTAATGGCTTTTGCCTTTGGACACGTGACCAAGAAGGTTCCAGGGGAGGCCAGATGCCAACAGGATGTGATTGTACATAATTTTCCGTAATTTTCTTAGTCTCTTCCTTCTTGCACATCAGGTTGACAATAGTTATGTACAAATGGTGCAAGAACTCGCATTTATTCTTTTTTATAAAGTACAATAAATTTACTTGCTATTTAAATACAACTCTTTAACTACTTACCTATTTGTTAATATTGGATTTATATTAGTGTTGAAATTGACCCCACACCGGCAGGATCGCGGGCTGTGCTGTCCTGTGCCACTCCCGTTAGCAGATGATTTAGAAAGGGTAAAAGTGCTTCAAAATGCTCACTGGTGAAAAGCTCACATCTCTTCTAAGAGCGTGGTACGATTTTTATCACTGAGTTTTGTTTGCTGTAAATTTGTTCAGATGTTGTCTCTGAAGTGTCTGTGGGTATCAAGATGCTTGCAGGACTTCAGGCAGATTTTTTTCTCTTTTATGACTAATATGAGGAAAAGAAAATTCCTTGTTCTTACAGCAAGTGTCAACAAGAATAATTGTTTCAGAAAATTGTGTCTTTCAAAAGAGAGATCAGAAAATTAGTAGGAGCCTAATGAAACTGAATAAATGGAATGAAAAGGACAAATACAGGGGTGAAGATTTTTTTCTTCCCCATCTTAATCTAAAGCTTCTGTTGTGTTAGGGCATAACTTATGGTAGAGTTTATAATTTTAAAGCAGATTTATTTAGCATATTAACTTGCCACACACGGGGTGGGGCAGCAGTTATCCCTCACCCCAGGAAGATCCGGCATTCTGTTGTGCAGCATTTGGCCGGGAAAGGGGCCTGCGCTGTCGCGGGGCTGCCCTGCGGGAAGGAGCCCGGACCCCTTCGCGGGACCTGCGGAGCGGCAGCGAGGCCGGCAGGGGCCGCGGGGTGGCCTTGGCTCCCAGCAGGGCAGAGCCCTGCCAGGGCATCAGCCCTCGGGCTCGGGGGGACCTGCCCTGCCTTTCCGGCTCCCCCATGCCGGACTCCAAGGGGATCTTGCTGCTTAAGGGGTGCACGAGCAAGGCACAAAACCCAGCTTAAGGTGTTAACAATGGATTGCACTGACTGAACATGAAAAACTGTTGCTTTTAACTAAAGTGTGGCAGTTTTATTAGGGTTTTTTTTAGCACAGATGCACTGAAAGCTTTGAGTGAATGCTTCTCTAGTGTATCTATAGCTTTATTACAACATGTGAAATTTGTCAGTGATACTTCAAAAGGTGGTGGCTTCCTTTTGAGTAGACGTTGTTTTAGCTTAACAGCCCACTTTTAAAGGACAGTTCTTGGTCTTGAGCCACAGTAGTGGCTGTCAGGATGATGATTACTTACCACCTGAAATACCAATAGCTTTTCTAAAACCAGAATCTTTGTTGTCTGACTACACATAGCTGGGATGACTGTTAAACAGATCCACGGTGAATTTAAGTAACTGCAACACGCTTTCAAGAGCTTGACCTGGTGCATTACTTTCCAGCTACCCAGTGCATGTATGACCACAGTCAGTAACCATTAAAATGCAAGTATCCACTCCAATTGCACACACTATAGAGCCATTTATGAGAAGTTTCACAGCTGTTGTGGTTATCTTTCAGTTTTCAGTTTTTCCTTTTCCGAGGGAAATTGAGTACTGTGTTCCATTTTAAAGCTTTAAATAAAGATTTGTTTATATACTCCATGGTGCTCTTTTTTTCATGTCAATTACTTGATTGTTAGAAGGTCTGGTACTTTGTTTTCACACAGATTCTTACTTCTGTGAGCCAGCACACAGGCTCTTTCTGTCCCCACTCAGCTGCTGGACTGCTGACTTCTGGCACATTTCTTCAGTCTGGGAGATTTTAACTCAAGGAATCTCTCATTCTTCCCATTACAAGTGGCAGGATCAGTGATGGGATTTAATGGATAATTACTTCTCTGTGTGGTAAACAAGCCACAGCAGATCAGAGGGTGAGAAAAGGTAGAAAATGCAAATCAATATGAGGAAGAGATTCAAAAACCAGTATCTTGCATACACAAGCCCTCAGTGCTATGGGCATTGCTGTTTCAAGTGCTGAAGTGTATTCACACACTGATTGTGGCCATCTGGCAGCCAAGTGGCTGATGCCCAAGCTCCACAGCCCAGCTGGTGGGGCTTGGTGTGACAGGCAGCAGTGCCTCAGGAAAGATTTTAAAAGGCATTAAAGGATTAACTGCATTCCTGCATTTTTTATTTACTGTATACAGGAAAAGATTGATGTTTCCAAAGATAATCTTTGCTGGTTTACTTTTGAAATTGCTTAAGAAAATTACTGGCAGATAAAGCCTTAAAATAAACACAGGAGATGGTACTAACTGGCTTTTCTTGATAAATTTTGTGTTTGTTGGGCAGCTTCAAAGGGCCCTGAAAATGACTCGCAACTGGCCAGGCAAAAGGAATCTGCTAATCCTGCCTGCAGTACAGCCCAGCCAGGGGAACACTGAAACCACCCTCTGTAACTGGAGCTGCCTTGTGCCTTGCTGAGTCTGCCTGCCAGCTCCTGGCATGGGTGTTCAGCAGTCCCAACAGTGCAGCAGCAGGGCTGTGAAGCCGTTTAAACAGTATAAAGCCATTGCTAAAACTATTCAAAGAATTCTGAATTACATGTGGTTCTGTCCCACAACAAATTCAGTTAAAATGGACAAGATATAAAGCTGTCAGTGACTCTTTCCACATTGTTTTCAGCAGCTCTGCCGTAAGAGAACACTGATTTCAGGGCCACAAATTCCTCCCTTTCCCTGTTGGTGCAGATTATCGTCCAGCTTGCACAGCATGGCCCTTCAGCAGATACTCGCATTTCATTTTCATCTTCTTGCCTTAAAACATGTCTGTGTTACTGGTCTTTACCTCATTTGAGCCCTGAGCAGCCTCATCTATCCAGGTAAGAAAGAGCATATATAAAAATGCCATTCCTCATTTACAGCAGTGGCTTTATTATGAGAAATTAGTATTGAGCTGATCACTTACAGTTGTGTGACACCTGAGCTGTTGGCTCAGTGAGGAACCTGAGCTTGCATGAAACATTGCAGTACAATCCTCAACGTTTCTGAATTTGGGAAAAGTCTTCAAAATGTATTTGTACTTTCTGCATCAAGATTCTACAGTTATCTCCATAGGCTGTACAAAATTTCTTCAGAGTAAAATACTTATGTAGAAAAATATGATAGTCTGTTACAATTAAAAATATGTCTACTATAACTAAAGTAAAACATTCAATTGTCAAGCCAGTATTTTACAAAATACAGTAAACATGATCGTGAATCTGAGAATTTGGTTGATAAAAACAGACATTCTTTTGCATATACAATTCCTTCTCTGAAAAGCCACACCTGTGCAGGAAGATTTGGCCTTTGCCTTTGTCATTCCTGACTTTATTTGAAAATTACAAGCATAATGGTCATTAAAACCAGGATGTGTACAGTTGGTTTTACTGCAGCTGAAGCCCGTGCGAGCTCTTGGTAGAGTGGAGTTTTGGGACATGAAGCAACTCTTGATCTGATCTGATCTGAGACCTCTGGGAAAGAGAAGTCCTGTTTCAAAGCACTGAAGTTACCAGTGTTGTCAGGTATTTCCACTGTCTTCAGCATCGATTTAAATCCTGGTACAGTAGCCTAGGAGCAAACACAAAAGTGTTCTTCCTTGGTTTGAAACATTGAGTTCAACTGTGAAACAATCATGTTTACACTTTAAATGCACAGGAAAAGATATTCTAAAGATACATTCGAGAACACGGAATGAGAAAAGAATATAGTTTTACTGTTACAGCAATAAGAGTTACTGTACAAGAGAGAGAATCCTGCAGTGATGCTCAAGCATGAGCCCTTGGCAGCAGGCAGAGCCTACAGGGCCTGGATGTTCTCTAGTACTTCCACAGAGAATCCATTCTGACAGGAGGAAATGGCAGTCACCGGTGGTGGTGTCAGCCTGGTGCTGCCCAGATCCCAGGCTCCAGCCCCTCGCCCTGCAGGAGCTCTGTGGTTTGTTCCCAACACCTCAAGCTCCTGCTGCCAGGCTCCAGATGCTCATCCCAGCTGGCTCTACCATCAGGGTCAGAGGAGTGCTTATCTCTGGACATTGAGGACTGTATCAAATAATTTCCTTTCTGCTGACTAATACTTAAATACATAGGTTTGTTAAAGTCTGCTAAAGAGTCTTTACACCTCATATCTATGACTTGAGCAGTTCAGCTCACCCACGTCTAAGGGTGCTGTCTCACTGTGCTCAGGAACCCAACACAATTAGAAACAACACTTCAGAAAGGCTGCACACTCACATTGATCACATACGTCCCGGGCAAAAGGAGAAGAAAGTACTCCCCTTGTTCATTTGTTCTGTAGGGACAGACATGTGGCCTTCCTTTGGCTTCCACGATGGCGTTGGGAATGGGATTCCCATTCTTATCAGTAACTTGGCCTTTGACACCTAGGAAAAAGGGAGAGGAGAAGAGAGAAAGGTCACGAGCTGTAACTGGTGAGCCTCCTTCTCTGAGAAAAGTCACAATGTTCTGTTGCTGGATGCACTCAAAGGCTGTTTCACCACGTTTCAGCACATCTAGTATTACCACTAGTCACTTCGGTCGTACTCAAGTGAATTAAACCAGAAAATTCTTGGCTGTTGTTAATAGTTTACCCTTGTGTTAAGTTAGAAAGCAGTATTGTAATCTCCTAAATCTCATTTGCTGAAGGCATCATACCACTTAGTGTATGTCTTTTACTGAAGGGCTTCCATCTTCAGTACAGGTTTGGCAGTTTTTGCACACAAACACACACACACACACACCCCCTTCTTTTTTGTAATTTAAAATAAGTCAGCCTCTTGTCTAGTACTTCCCAAAGGCAGCATACCAACAATGTCTGCTTATGAAGTAGTTTCCCTTAATTCCCATACAACATCTTCAAGGCAGCGCAGGCATCAAACAGAGATAAAATAGCAGTCAGATATTTAGGGCAACAAAATGCAAGATAAACAACAGATTCGTGCAAACCCTTCAACTCATTGTAAAGCACCACAGCTTCACTAAGCAGCAGTTCTCTTCCAAGTGTGAAGTCAGATCACTCCTAGAGAAGCCTTTCAAATTTACAAAATCCAACCAGCAAAGACCCATGAAACTTGTGCTGAGGGACACATACACTTAGAGACCTCTGAAATAAACGATTGTCCCAAGGCTGCTCAGGAAAGTGAGGGGAGAGGGGAGTGCATGGTCAGACATTCCCCAGGGCCTGTCCCTTGCTCCTGCCCCGGCACGTTTTAAGCCCCTTGCACACCTCTAGTAGCACCCATCGCCCGTTGCCTGACACACTTGTAATTTCTCCTGCCTTACCCATCCTTGGCCTTGTAGCAATTCCTGTTCATAAGCTCCCAAGTTAACACCAGATCTCTCCCCTGTGAGCTGTGACCCAGGCTGCTCAGGAGTTCCCTCTGAGCTGGCCTGAGCCTTCACTCTGCCCCCATTCACACACCCACCTAGGTGGACTTGTTTGATGTATTCGATCAGAGCAACTTTGTTGTCTCTCCAGAACTTTTCCAGCTGGTCTGCTGGAGGATATTTACAGCATGACAGCTCCAATGTAATTTCAAAACACTGTCCCCAGACATAGTTGTAATCTTGCATTCCACCTTAAAAGTGAAATAAAAGGGTGTTCAGAAACAGAACAGGTCACAGAAACACTAAGGTCAAACTAAAAGACAAATAGGAGAGTTAAAATGTTGGTACTTGCATCATACCTGTAAGAAAAGAAAATCAGATAAATTATTCCTCAATGCCACACTTGTATTTACTGCCTCCTGTGGAAAACCAACTTAATTATTTACCCTAGTTACTCATAGAGTGTTGTTTTCTAAAGCATACTTCATTCTGGACATGATGATGATTGTGGTTGAGAAAGGGTGAGTCTGACTTAAATTCATTCAAGCTTTCCCAACTAAAAAGGGACAGATAGGCTGGCATAGGATTTGCCACTGCCAAAGCCATTCCAAGAGCCTTTTAAGTCTTTGAATTCAGACAGTGAAAACAACATACACAGGGCACAAGCCCCATATTCTATTTGGCTACACATAAACAATAAGGAAAAGTGAGAACATCTTACCAGAAGCAGCTGACTGAAATATCAGTGACGTCCTTACCTTCCAGCTGGTACCAAGAGTACCCGTTGGTGATGCCTTCTGGGAAGGTTTGCCTGCTGTCACACCCCGTCCCTTTGTACATGCTGGCATGATTGGAAGAATAGGTTTTTGCCAGGTGAATAAAGACATCATCGTCCGGAGATCTGCTATAGCCTTTCAAAGAGCCAGTAACTGCAGAATGAAGACAGCCATTGTGCAACTCTCATTACTGGTAAAACATACAGTGCTGCCTCAAGTGCAGGATAAACACCTCCCAAATGGCCATATTAGGCAGGGAATTTTGATGGGGTTTATCAAATTCCGCTCATTCCAGCTCAAAAGCTAGAAGAACCTTGCAGGAATCCTTATAAATTCTGCTTTGGTACAGACAAAGGTACTGGGTTCCTCAACCCAGTCAGTTGTGGAGAACAGAGTTTGTTACCAGCTTACCTGGGTTACCATTATCAAAGGTGTAGCTGGCAACCAGGGCACCCCCATGTAAGTTTGCTGAAAGAACAAATGTTTCATTTTTTATCCAGTCCATTACTGCTCGAGTCTCTGGCTGAATGTTAGCACTGTTATTTTCAAAGGCATCAGGAAAATTTCTGTTCAGATCCTCTCCATTCCTGTTGTACCTTAGAAAGAGAGAAGACATCCCATTACTCTTTTGCCTGTGGATACTTCCACATGACCAGCCTGCCAGTACTCCAGATCTGTGGTGTGCTAGTGTCTTCAGGGAACAGGCAAGGTGACCATTTTTCACTTCTCAAGCATTAAGGTGATGGACTTCAGTTCACTTTCTGGCAGCACTGGAATTTTCATAGGACACAATAAAACAATTCCAAGTGGAAACACAGAATATTTATCATGCACATAGCATGCACACCTACAAGTAACTGAATTAGAAAAACCAGAGGCAGATCAGAAGGACTTTGTCCTCCTCCTATGTGTGTTTTTCCTGCTTGTATAGAAGACCAAGGTAACTACTGAATGGTTGTATCCCTTGGACTGTTGTCACTCGCAACAGACAAATTTGAGTCAAACACAGGACACATTTTCTTCTTCCTAAACCTTAAGGTGCACCCTGTGCAAATGGTGTCGTGCTTTTTCACTCAGACAGGTCAGTACAGGAATAAAGAGGGTATTCACCACTGACTGTGTTAATTTTTGAACTCAGTCAGTTAAACTGTCTTACTTGACAGTGAGGGGATAAAAAATACCCCTCTCCATACAAGTCCCATCTATTTTCTGAGGAATGCATTTTTTCTTAATAAAAAAGATGGCCTACACTGGTCACCTAAAGGACTAAACTACCTAAACTCTCCTTTTACTTGTTTCTGATGTTGCCAAGGCCAGTGAAGAGAACTTCTAGCTCATGGGTTTGCTTTTTCTGCACATTCCAACTTTATCCTTTGGGCATTTCTTCCCATTCTCTCACTCCCTCTTTCCTTCTTCTAGCTTGTTAAGCTTGTCATCCCCTTTTTTTTCTCTGCAATAGTCACATTAAAGAATGCAAAAGTAGCACAGGATGCAATGCCAAGTTATATTTTCTTCTGTGTAGGCTTTTTTTCCTACTACCACTATTATAACAGAACCTATTATAGCCAGCTCTGCTTGTATAACTCCTCCTTCTTACTAAATTCACATTCAACATGATTTTTAAAGTCATTGCCAGAAGTCCATTCAACAAGCTTAGACACACCTGTGCTTGTTAAGAAGGGTTACAGAATTCTCCAATTGAAATAGATCTCTGTGGGTGGAATTTTCCTTCCTTTCTTGTAGCACTCAAAGATGCTACAAAATAGGGAATTGTGCTTGTATTCACAATCTGGGTCTCCTGCCTAAAAGGTGAGGTCATTACACCATTCTGACCAATTTTTCCTGGCCACACCACATATAAACACCAGTCTGACTCAGTCTTTCAGAAACTCTATGCCATAACAACAGGTCTTCAGAACAGCACAGGCAAAAATTAGCCCTAGCACATCCTGCAGACTCTGCTCTCCACCAAGTATGATTCAGTCTTCTGGCTATCTGCAGTTATTACTCCCCACCCATTACTTTTACCTCTCCCACCCTCCTAAGCCACCCTTACCTTCCTCGTGTGTAATAACAATCAGGCACTTTTGTAGCTTCAAATCCATCAGGATTCATCGTTGGCATGATATGAATCCGGGTGTTATTGAGTAGCCGGGTAATAACTGGGTCACGTCCATAGCTGGTCACCAGGAAATCTATCAAATGGAGCAGGATTTCTCTCCCAACAGTCTGTGTAAAGAAGCATAGATTTTACTTTAAGTCTGATATGGAAGAAAAAGAAGAAGGAAATAAATAAATAAATACATAAAGACCCACCACCTTACACTTCCAGGTTTTTCTTATGGACTACACATACATACAAGGCAGATGAGAGTACTCACTCTCATGAGAGATCAACACTGCTTTGTTTTATGCTCTCCCCTAAATATATTTAAAGCAATTGAATAGATTAAAGGAATCACTGGAGGGGTTTCACAAGGGTTTTAAACCCAGATCAACCAGACCTTTTAGCATAATGGGAAAATGACTGTGTCAGAGGCACTGCTTAAATCTTGCATGGATAAGGAACAGCTCTAACAAAAACTAAAGCTACCTGATAAACATCATGTGGGCTTGGGAACACCCCACTGTGTTTCCTCAGTCCCACAGCAGGGTCCCAGCTCTGTGCTGGTGCCCAAGTGACACAAGCACCAGCACCAGCACTGGGCAGCACCACTTGGCAGTGGTGGTTCAGAAGGAAGGGAGGACAAGTCTGCCATGTTTTCCAGGATGCTACAAAGCAGGATTTTTTCTTGTTGATCCTCTTTTATGGGAAGTCAGTATTAATACAAGATCAAAGAGGCCACATAGATATTTTTGTTACATTGCTTTATTTTAATGTCATGAACATGTGCATTGGGGATACCAAATAAATTCTTAGAAAAAGACATGGAAAGACATTTGGATACAGACAAGGAAAGGCAGTGGCAGGGAAAAAGCTAAACACATAGTTTTGTTTGTGTAAGTCATGAAAGCTGACATCTCCCTTTAGTCTATCAGATTTTAGGCAAAATAGTGTCAAGTACCAGATCCAGAGTTAAGAACAATCCCATTCTACTGCAGAAACCACTGCTAGTGTTCACCGGACCATCCTTTGCAGGGGCACTTTCCATAGCACTGTGACCCATGCCTCAAGGGTGCTTTAGGGTTCCTAAGCCCTGTCTGGAAAGGGAACAAACCAAGACTTGCAAGTAGATGAGTTCTAGAGATAACTTATCTCTACTTTATCTCCAAGAACAAAGCCTGGTATATCACAACAGGATCTAAACCAGCACCTGAGTATGTGAAAACAGACTGCTCTGCAGGTTTGATAAATACACTCCATGAAATTTAAGAAGCAATGCAACAGAACCGTCTTGTACAGGCAGCTCTTGAAAAGGGTGATAGACATCTTGGGAAGCACATAAGGGTGGGGAAAGAAAGGAGAGGAGAGAAATCAGCCAAATCATGGCCCTGGGCATGAGTGATAAAGTTACCAGACTCAGAATCAGCAAGAATGGCTCTACCACAGAGACAGCTAAACTACAGACAAGACTGGACTGCTGTCTGGAGAAACTGGGAAAGTGCTCTTCTCCTCTTCTCCCACTGTACTTCTCTTCAGTGCCTGACCAAGTGAAATCCCAAAAAGAAAGGATAGAGAAGCAGGAACAGAAAGGGGAAAAAAGAAAAGTAACAAAAGAATGTGGTAGGAAAGGACAATGTTTACAAAGAAAGAAAGATGACCAGATTGTCACAGATGACATTCTTTGCACTTAAAAATTAAACCCAGGCTTACTTACATGTACAGTATTTTACAAACTATTTTATAGGACTCCTGGTATAGCTGTTGTTGTACTCAGGACATTAAACCATCCAGGTTATCATAACAGTGTTGGCACTTGGATGATTGCACAGTGAGGGAAGAATATACTGATTACCACTGTTTTGGTGTGGTAACAGAGGAGTGGTTTTGTTTTGGTCCAGAGTACCCTGAATTGCTTGAGAAAGCACATCTGGAAGTATCTGAGGGAAAGTTTTTGTTTCTGGGAAAGTTCAAGTTCAAGATCAAGCTTTGATCAAGCCCATGGAAGGGCAGCATCTGCTGCTCAGTCAAGCTTTACCCTGTTACTACAGAGATCAGGTGTGCCTGTGGATGAGTTATGAGTCACTTAGTTTTACTTCAGAGCTTCAAATAAAGGATCTAGGCACACTGAAGGTAGGTTGCTGACAGTAAAGTTGAGGACAGACACCTTAACCTGCCTCAGGTCTAACATGAAGATAGAGAGAAGAGCAGGGGACAGCATGTACATGTTCTGGGGCTTTGAGAGGACATGAACACTTAGTTTTGATTGCAATATCCCAAGGGAGATGCCAAGGTATATTGTTTTACTGTATTTCACATGAAGGGTGACAGAAAAGCAAAGGAAATCCCTTTCTCCCACCCCCAGGAATACAATTAGACATTAAGCTTCTCTGTGCACTTTCAGATGTCAGCTTCCTCCCGTGCCCCAAAGGGAGAAAGTCAGCAGGAAAGGCTTTCAGTGATCCTCAGGGGAAGTCTTGAACGAAGCAGCGTGTGCGTGTGTCAGGACGTGGATCAACGCTGTAGAAAAGGGTGCGACTGCTGCTTCTGTACACAAATCCTTTAAACTTCTGGCTCTGCCTGCCGGCAGGGCTGTGTCAGCACCCTGCTCAGCTGCCGCAGGGACTACCCAGGAAGCCCGAGCAGCAGCCAGTTAGGAGATTAAGGTTAGCTCCAATTGCACCTGCACTGTGACACTTTACTGCATCAACCCTGGCTTTAGAACACTGTTGTTACCACATGATAGAGACCTAATACCAGGGGACTATGGGTGGATGGACTCTGCCCATTTTTATTATTAAAATTCTTTCCTTAAACATGGCCTGGTTTTTAAGTTGAACAATGTTGAAAGAAAGATCCAAACCATCAGGTAGGACCTGTTTCAGGGCAACACAGTCTTGCCAGGCTCCCTGCTCCAGGCCTGGCTGCTCCACAGGCCAGGTTCAGCATACCAGGCACAACCCCACCTAAGGAAGTGGAGTTAGTGCAGAGAAACCAGTAAGCCATCCTGATTTCCCACTGAAATGCCATCACACTTGCAAGACGTTATTTTTAACACTTGCACAGCACTAATTATTATGCACCGCTAGGACACACCCCGCTGGGGTTGTCCTTTGCTAAAACACACCAGAGTTAAAGTGAACGTTCATGCAAAGAGTTTGGCACGCATCCCTTTATTTCTCCAGCAGCAATCGCTACAGACATCTGAGAACTCCCACATGTATGACAGGGAAGTGCAGTTCTCTGGTTTATCACTGAAGGAAATGGCAACATAAAGCCTGCTTTTGAACTAGTAACTAGCATAAGTTGTTACTGCCTGGACAAATTCCACAAGCTTCAGACTTTACCTGGCTGAGACATGGACAGCTTTTTCTTTTCCCACTCAAAAGAGTGTGAGGAAAGACAAGGAAAAAAGTAACTGCAGCAAGGCAGTGTTAAAATGTGTTGAAACAGACCTCAGCAACATCCAGCTTTTTTCAAAGTCTGTTGTTAGCAATGAGATTTGATTGCTTTGAATTTTGAAATCTCTGGTGCTTCTGACCTTCTTCACATTACATCAGCTCATACTGAAGCCAGGTGGAAAATAGTTCACTATGCAATAAATATTTTTTATAAATATTTTTTTTCCCCTAGAGAAAATACTGTTTCCCTGCATATCACTTCAATAATATATCACACAGCACTGAGGACACAGGAATACGGGCTTACAATTCCTTATAGCAAGTTGTGCAGTATGTGCAGTATTCTTTTTGTGCAATTGGATGATAAAAAACCAGCCTTTTTTTCCACAGTGGTATTTTGATAGTGTAAATGCAGCTTCCATTATTTTTTTGGAAATAAGAGTGAGAAATTCTACACAAAACTCATTGGTTTATTGTCTGGTGTTTTTTAAAGACCTCATTATATTGATCACAAATAAATCTACTTCAGTCCTTACTCACCTAAGCCCTAATATTTCAGGAAACCGTACTGTGGATATGACTATGTCTATGATGACATGGAAAATAGGGCAGAGTTGCTTTAACTTATTTCACAAGATAAGCCAGCAGATAAACATATCCTTTCACGTAGGCTAGTTCAGACCTATCAGTACAGGCTCAGTTTCACATATTGAAAGAGGAAAAATACTGCTATTTTTAATATTTTATACTAGTGTATTATTATATTATTTATATTGGTGTTTTATTTATATTATAATAAAAATGGTTTATTATAAATAAAATATAGTATTATTTAATATTATTTGCTTTGCTGTTATTTTATATTATACACAGAGAAAAAAAAGTGATCAGAAATGGACACTGTAGGAGAAAAGGACTGATATCAGCATTGCCATCCTGAGAAAGAGCTTATCTTGTGATGGTCCAGTTACACTACAGCTGCAGCAATTTAAAGCCATATACTCAATATATTAAACGGGAAAAGCAGAAACACAAAGGTAGTTTACAGTTTGTTCAGACATGCTTTTTCTTAAAGGGCTTCCCTGCAGTGATATACATGGTTTAGGAACAGCCTTTTAATTAGAGCCTATTTGTTCAGTTGTATAGAATGGACTCAAGTCACTGGCACAGAGGGCCCAAAGATGATAGTTCTGCTCCATTTGTGACCTAGGAGAATCTAGGGGTTTGGTTGTGGTCAATGTTAAGCAGGAGGAGTTCTTCCCCAGGGAGGAATGTGTGACTTAGAAAGAGAAGATCTTTCAAGTAAGAATACAAAGCTGGGACAAGAGAAGCTGTGCCTAATTCAGAATGGGAGTTGCCCCAGAAGATCAGGCAACCTCTCCCTCACCTTCCCCCTGCAGACTTTATTAACATTTCACAGGCTTATGCATTTTGTGCAGTCAATTACTGCCATTTTGATTAAAGTCAGTTTAAATCAGTTTTAATTTGGCTCAGGTTAAACAAAAAGTACTGCTAAAAATGGTGTCCAGCTACACACAGGCAACACAAAGAATGGGAGAAGTCTCTTGTTGCCTCTCAGTGGATCTGGGGCAAAAGTTCACTCTATTTGGCAACAGTGAACGCAAATGAAAATCTTGGCTGGTTATGTCTTAGAGTATTAAGAAAAATGAACTTACTTAAAAAAATAAATCTTTCCAGTTCTGAAAAAAAATACTCCTTTCCTACTATTGTGTACTCACATTACTTTATTAGAACTTCCCTGTTGGGCAGCTTTCCAAATAACCTAGATTTTCTTCCAGCAGCATGTGTGAACAGCCCACACACATGTAATTCAGGTTCCACCCCAACTTCTATGGTTTTGGAACAGCTGGCCAGCTGAGTCAAAGTTAAGCCTCATTTGTGCAATCATAACAGGTTTAGAAGGGCAGCATCACCAAACAACACTTGAGAACTTCTCATTTTGTATCATTTGTGGAAAGCGTCACTGAAGCACAAAAGACCTGACTGGATCAATGAAGCCATAATCCCACAATTTCAATTTATGAAAGACTCTGACAGGTAAATTGAAGCTTCTATAATTAGTGCAAAACTTATCTGCTTAATATATTGTAGGGATAGTTGAATCTATCCCCAGTGACTAGTCCAGCAGAAATCTTAGACTATGGGAAAAAAATATTCAAGTTCTCCAGTGCTTCTCTATACAGGGAATTAATCTCCTGCCATCTGAAGTACATTTATTATCAGACAAAAAAAACACCAACTGCGTGTTACCTGTATGTACCAAAAAAAACCATACAGCAAAAATCATCATGAGGGCCTGAAAAGGAGGAATAGCTCTATTTCCAGAATGTTCCCTAGGTGTGAGCTTAGTCTGACAAACAACTGGAATGTAGCACGCCTTAGCCAGGCAGCTCAAGGATCAACCCTGCTCAGACTGTCTGGCACTGTCTGACTTTAAAAGAAAATCATGCCTCATTTCCTCACGAAGTCAATAAAAAACTTAGATGTTAGGCAGTGATCCGAGTTGCCAATCCCCAGCAACTCCCAGCCCTGTGGATGTGCAAACAGTGTGTGTTTCTATGGTCAAAGCTCCTCATGTGTATCCAGCTGGGCAGCAATAATGACAGGGGTGCTTCCTTGTGGAGACTTCAGTATGTGTGGCCTTCTGCAGCCCAGCAATATTGGATTTGCAAGCCCGGCCATTCCGGATGAGATCATATCCTGCCCTCCACCTCCTTCCCATCAAAGCTGGGTGATTTATAGTCACAGGTTTGCAATCCCCTTCAGCAGTCTGCAGGGACTGCAGTCTGGAGCCTCAGTTCCTAGATCCCTTGGTGGCACACGCCAGGTTTCAGGAGCTGCACACCCTATCTTGGGCATCCAGTAACAAATGTACCCATCTGAAACCATGAATCAGTTTCCTCCCACACAGAGTTAAATTCCCAAGCAGTCAAGCTCCCAGCAGCACTTTGAGCAAAGCCAGTGTCAAACAAGGTGAAACTAGTCTAACTTGGGGAAATTCTTGGCACAAAATGTCACAAGTGCCTGTAGGCGTGCAAGTGCTCACACACAGTACTGTTAACAGCAATAACCCGGGACACGTTACCCTTTGCACAGGATACACTTTCCACTGTATCTGTTTTTCTTATTTTTGGGAATTCACAGTCTAGCACATATATATATACATATATATCTTGCTACTCCTGTTAAATTATTTAACCTTCACCTGAAAGACTGCATAAAAATATATTGTGTAGTTTAAACTTATCCTGAACATGACTAATATAATCAGGTAAAGCTAAAGAATAAAAGAAATAGAAAGCAAAAAAGTACTACAGAGGACAGTGAAGCTTTGATTCTTTCTGATTCAGATTCAAGTACTGCACCAAGTAGGCTCATAATCATCATTTCTTCTTTATCATTAATAAGTGGGCATTCTTCCCAGAGCAAGTTTATTGTGCTGGAATTGCTTTTTGTTTTGCTCTTGGTGTTATCTCAGGTGAATCTAGGTGTTCCTAGCTTAAGGTTCCCAAGATAAATTTTCTTCCTAAAATAAATAATTTGATGCTTCACAGCAATTATTATTTAATCTTAGGATGTATTTGAAGAGTTCTATCAGTCATATTTCATGCCTAGGCAATAATAATGTGCAAGAAAACTACTGCATCTGACTCACTGCCAGGAAACTGAAAGCCTCTGGGTTTACTCACTTGGAGAAGACAAAGGGTGTAGGATTGTAGGACTCTTCACCATGATGTAAGGTCTCCTAAGGACCTTCCACACCAAAACAAGGGAACTTTATTCTGAAAATTCCTCAATAAATACACACGTATTTTGTCTCCTTGAGTTATGATATACCTTAATAATAAGAAGCACATGCCTGAGAGAAGTTCACTCTAAACCTCTGGTAAGTGTATTTGGTATAAATGACATTGCAAAAATTGAAACGTACCTCATCCCCATGCATATTAGCAACATACTTGAACTCTGGAATGCCAATCTTATGATGGGTTGGAAACCTTCCCAGAACAAGAACCCACAGGTCTCTACCTTTAGGAGGGGAAGGGGAAAAGACATTTTTTAAAACGAGTGTAAAATCATACAAGCCTTAGAAGAATAAAAAGAAGGGGTCATTAAGACCATTTACAAATTCTCATATTTCATTGGTGCCCACTCAGTCCTATATATAACGTATCAAAGTAGACTGTGGGGTTCTTTTATTCTATGAATATTTGCAATATCAGTTATAGGAATAAATATGCTTTGCCTTCTGCCCAAGTATGTAGTAAACCCTGCAATTTCTACAACATTTAACCAGGACTAGAAAAGAAGGCTCCTTTTTTTCTTGTAATAAACATTTTTAAAATTAAATTTAGCAAATAAGATCACTCTTCCCCCCCCCCAAATTTAAAATCATGAGGCTTTTCTGAAATTTATACAGAAGTTTTCTTTATCACAAAGAAAGAACATCTGGTTTTGTACTGAAGACAACACAAAAAAGCTAAACACATTCATGCATTACTGCTCAGAAAACAGGAGGTACCAGAAAGAGCGGTATCAGAGACATATTCCAAATACATCAGTGGGGAAAGAATTAATAGCTACAGAAAGAGTATTAGTTAGGACCACTAAAGCTGCACAAGAAGCTGATCTTTAAGTAACAAAATAAACAAAAATACATACATTTTGGAAGTTCTTACTTAAGCAGGGGGGAGAGGGGAGGGCATTTTTTGTTATTATTTTTAGTGATACTGTGGCATTTCAGACCTCATCTGCAAATCTGTGCTTCCCACTAGTCTGCCCATTGAGGTGGAAAACTCAAGTTTCAGTAGATGGCAGTAATGAAACTGGACCAGTTCCTTGATAATAGCAGTGACAGCCTGTAGATCGTGAATGCCCAGAGCACACGAGCATGCTACCTGTCCCCAGCTCCACACAGGGCTTGTTGGGGCCCACAGCCTGTCTGAGAGGAGCCCAGCCACCACAGCTACCTGCAGGAAATAAGAATGTAGGAACTGCTCTATGCAGTACTATAAAAAGCCTTATTTCCTAAATCTTTGTGGATCATCAAATCTGCAGTAAACAAACTCCAAAGCGTATCAGTTTCCCATTCCTGAAGCCACGACCCCTCTAGTCATGCACATGCCACAGCATTTTTGTTTTCTTTTCTAGCTATGTGACTGACTCTCAGCAGCTATACTGACTATATACATGACCTCAGGAATGGGAGAAAAACTTGAAGAGGACTGAAGCAACACTGCAAAATGCACTGAAACAGTTGTAAGAGGTAAAACTGAAGACAGTGGCTGACAAACTAAATTCTCAGTCTTAGGCTTAGGATCAAGAAGCAACAAGACAGTGCTAAGAGCTGACAGACTCAATGAGGAGTGATCTCAGTATCCCCAGGTTTTACAGTTACTCTTGAAACATTGGTGTTCAACACTTGTAACCATGCTATGCACAAAGCTGTGAGGATGCTGCTACTGACTCTCATTAAAGGATAATGTGACCATGCTTTTAAAAATAGCTTTGTGGCAACTGATTTGGTAAGAAAGCTAGCTATTTGGCCTGGTTGTATGCAGAGCCACCATTTCATAAAAGAAAAAGTTTCATTTCTGTAAGCCTAGACAAGTTGAAGAGTGGAGAACCCAAAGATACTAGCATTTAAGCACATTCTTCTTCAAATAGGAAAGAAGGAGAACACCCAAATCATTTCACCTTAGCCCTTCTCCCCTCCAAAACCTCAGAGGTCCCCTCTAACCTCACAGATGACAAGTCTTGCCTACATTTGGAACTAAAAACAATTCTAGTAGTGAAAAAGTATGCTACTGTTATTCATAATCAAGTGTGGACAACCCTAGCCCTTCTCCCTATTCATAATCAAGTGTGGACAACAACCTCAACTTACTTTCCATCTCTGCAATGTGTCATTCTCTCTACAGTTGTATCCTAGGGCAACTTGCAATGAATTACCAAGGAAGTCCTTCCAGAATGCTCCTATGATTCTTTGTCCTTATGGCCTCCAAGTCCTGCTTCCCAGCTCTCATTCCCTCTACTGGAAGGCAAGTTCAGACATCCCTCTTGGTGGTAGTTGCCATGCAGGCTTCTGCACCAAGAGGAACACACCTGCTTACAGCTGTGATTGCAGCCTTTCTGCCACGGCCCAAGCTTAAAGGTGGCTACTGCAAACCTACAACATGCAGCTCACTGTATATACTCAAGGAAAGAGTCCAAATAGAGCTCAAGTGCTCTAGACATTTCCAGCATTTAAGATTTTCTACAAATAATATTGTATTCTGATTTCAAATTTTGAAATAATACTTCCAGTGTCTTACCATCAGCAGTACTCATTCCTGCTGCTCTCACTGTGAATTGCACTCATGGGAAACACACGGAAGAGCTAAGTATAGACTAACATTAAGTACTGATGTAAATTGGTCTTTCCAACATTAGTGTTTAGACTGTTTAGAGTTTGTGTGAGGGCCATCTACACGATAAACACTCCCATGAACTGAGATACCAATTATTTCCTGGCATTTCCAGCTTGTAAGAAGTATTAAACCTTCCATTAACAATTAAAATACATTCCTGGGTCTGCTCAGCCTGCAGTACTGGATAGTGTACCTATGAGGGATGATGTAAGATTTCTTTCCATACGGCAGTAATTAACTGCATATAAAAAGATTCAGCATATGGATGGTTTCCTTTAATCAGCAAAGCCTAGATAACTCTGGTTTGGTACCTGAAGGGAACAGCTAAGCTTCCTCTCATGCTTTGAAGAGCCATTTCTCACTGCCAAATTGCCAAACCAAAACTGACGTCAACTAATTAGTGAACTGCATTTCAAGTGATGAAGACAAACGTGTGTTTCTAACTGTGTGGCTCAGGACAAGTAACAAGACTTTATTGGAGCAGAGCCAGACCACACAGCTTCTAGTAGAATGAGAAGTCTTTTTAACTTTTTGAAAAGTTTTCTAGCATTGCCACTAGTTCATGACATAGTGCCAGTATTCTAAACAGATCTACAAAAACTGGTAATTAAAATGAAGAATTGAAACTGATCTCCAGATCTAGTGGGAAAGAAACCAAATCAATTTGTAGATGTTGGAGCCTGGATCATGCTCCCTTGTTTTTGTTCTGAATTTTATTTCTGCTTTTCTTCACTTTGTTCTTTACAGTTTCATTTATGAAAAACTCATCATTTCAAAGAAAGTTATGGCTAGGAAATGAAGTGACTGGGGAATGGCTCAGACCCACTGTCAGTACCAGTCAGGCTAGGGTACTGACTCAAGAGCTTGCAGGGAAGACCACTCTGACCAAGAAAAAGCAATAGACTGACTACAGTGCTCCTGGGGTGGCCATGTGTTGCACACTGGCATCATGGGTAGGAACTGCAGTAATGCTGATCCGTGTTGAGGCAGTCCCTACCTAAAAGATGGAGAACAGAGAGGAATGAAAGAGAGACTAACTCTCATTAGAAAGCAAGATCCCAGAGCAATTCAATCATAGAACCAACCTCACAATCATTGAAAAGCCCAGATTAGAAGGAACCTCAAGAGATCATCTGGTCCAACCCTACACAGGAAAGGAAACTTAGATCTAAGATTATTTAGCACTTTATTCAGTTGCATCTTTAAAACCTCCAGTGATGAGGACTCTACCTCATTTCTGGGGAAGTTGTTCCAGTGAATGACTCTCACTGTAAAAAATTTTCTTATATTGAGATGAAACCTCTCACAGGGCAACTTGTACCCATTGCCCCTTGATTTTTTCCACGTGGCTCCTTGTGAAGAGAGAGGATCCATCCTCTTTGTAGCCACCCTTCAAGTACTGGAATTGCATGATAAGATTCCCCCCTAAGCATTCTCTTCTCCAGGAAGATAAGCCTCCTTGGGGCAACATTGTCTTTCAGCAAAACACTACCACAGCTAATGAAGGACTTCCAGAGTAATTCCTTTTGCTAAACTAGTACCAGCAGCACCCTTGCCCTGAGGTACTCTGATTTGTCATCACCAATTCAATCTGGAAAATCTAAAGCCATTTTGGAACTTTTCTTCTGCAAGGGGACTGTCCAACAGCACACATGGCTTGATTCAGATTCTCACAGAACTTGAAGTACCAGTACATTATTTGTATAACCAGAAATGGTTAATCAGAATGACTGATGTGGCAGTATTGCAGAAGTAGAACAAACATGAACAAAGATGTGATTCTAATCTAGCCAGACTGAGTAAAGCACCCCCAAAAGAGGCTACATACTTGAAGCTGAGATTCAGACAAACATCTGTATGAAGAACTGGACATGAAATTCTTTTGTGAGCATTTACTCTCACTTTCAAGTATAACAAACTAAATTCTCACCGAAGGGATTATCTAAAGACTTGGCCTGTAGTAGCATTGGCATTAGTAATGAACAAAGTTGATATACCAAGGAGAGCTAGGACACTTTAAATATAAGAAAGTCTTCAAGGTATTTTAAAGAATAAAGAGATACAGATCAATCACATACATCAACCAGGCGTACTGCATACCTGGCAGTATTCAGCACAGTGCTTAGCTAAGCAGAAAACAAAGCCAAAAGAACCCAAGGTAACATTCAGCTGCAGGTCTATCACAGCCAATGATGGCACTGAGTCACTACGTGGGGGCCACTGCTAAACTTAACACTTCTGGCCTCTTCCCACAGATCCCTTACTACAGACATAAGGCACTCTCTCAGCAAAAAGTAAATAGAAGTATCCATTTCCCACTATTTAATCAGTTCCTATCTACTCCAAGAGATTATACCAGTCACTCCAATTTAGAGTCAGCACCATATAAGCAGAACTGTCAGAATAAACAATGACTCTAAAAAGCACTAGATACTGTTTATTTGTATCCAAAGCACTTGAGAAAGGGAGTCAAAACAATTCATGGTTCACATGCTTGCTTATCTTCCTAAAGGTTTACAAATCTTTGGTTGATTGGGACATCCATAGCTGCTTTGGACACTTTCACAAGACTTGTATCTTATGAGAACAGCAACCCTTTCTTTCCAATGTACATGTGAGTCATCACTGTACCATTTCCAGTTCTCATAATCAAGCTGAACACTCTCTTTATACACAAAACCATGAAAAACTGCCAGTGCAGAGCACAGTCTCTACAATAGTAACTTATAGGTTATTTGAACAAAAATCAAGAAATAAAAATAAATTTGTAAACACCAAACAAAAACAACCCAGAGGGAATACTGGCTTTAAATTAAGATATACTAACCTTATTCAATACTGCTCACTAAGAACACCACAGACACCTAGAATTAGTCTGAGCAGGCTTTTTCTACTATTTACACTGACTGGTTTCATATTTACACCCAGAAACCAATAGACTATTTTTCCTTTTCACCAGCTCTTGTTTTGTTTACCACAGGGTTTTTAAACCTAGTTCTAAAAAGGTGTACTTTATTTTCTGAGAAAGCTGTGAAAGTGGTATGCATCTAGTAATTTTCAGAAAAGCTACTGTATACATAAAAGTAATAAATATTACCCATTCACAGCAGTACCATTGGATCATCATGAATTAAGTGATTGCTTGTAACACAAGCGGGCCATAAGGGAGAGGGGTGGTTTGTTTTAAAGTGCAATTTATCCAGATTCAACAGTTTTGTTTAGCCTACGCTTTTACCACCAGAGGCAGAGGACGCCAGAACTATTTCTGTCATTTGAAGGTAACAGAGGGAGTAGGCTACAGGTTGTGGTTCACACATGGCTGAGAAGTTACTGGTGCACTTTGAGGATTTCAGTTCACTGAAGTACCTCATCAAGAGACTTGCTACACCTGTAAAAATCCTTGTCAGATCTCAGACATTATATTTGCCTCAAGAATAGGAAGCTCAAAACCATACATACCTCAACACTGACAAGCAGACTCCTACAAATCCAGACAGTGAGTAGTTCCCCGCCCCCCCCCGCCCCTGTTTTTTCTAACTCAATAAAGGGGGAAAAAATAGAGGCTAGACTAACTTTTTTTTAAATAATCCAGTCTCTGTCATGATCATCTGTTTCTGGTTTAGTTAACAAGCTAAATTAGCTTGACCAGTTGTTTCCAGATTCTCTCCTAAAACAGGTAACAAAATGTCTCTGTAGAAATATTAGCGACTGGCTTTCAGGAAAGGTAACAAAGACAAGGCAACAACTAAGAATCAGGCACTGTTACTACCTGCAAATAAGAGTAATTCGGTCCTTAGTCTCTTGAACAAATACGTTCTGGTGGCCTTTGTTTATATTTGGGATTTTGAGATCATCCTAATGCAATTGCATATCAAAACAAGTTTTGTACTTTTGGTACACCACGATCAGGAAATATGCTTCATCAGAATCATCCATCCTGGTTGCACATTGCTTGAAGTGCATACCAAGGAAGGCATCTGTGCCTACCTTATTCCTATAATTTTCTCTAGCTGTTCTTTGGAAAACAGACTGAACTTTTGAACTGACACAGCAGGACTATATTTCTTACTGAGAACAGAGTTTGCTTTTATTTTAGCTTTCGGATAAGTGTTACTTTTTTAGATCTGCTCAAGCTCTGTTTAAATGCCCCAGGTAACTGCAAGACCATGGATGTAGAACACACTGGCTAGGGACAAACAGGAAATGTAACTCAACTGTCCTAAATCCACTGTGAGCTCAGCACGTTACGTAGCAGCTACAGTAATTTAATTAAGTAACTCCAACTACCATGGTCTGACCTTTCCCATAACAACAAGTAAGTCCTAGATATAGAACTGCAGAATCATCTTCTTAGAAACATTGAGTAACCTCTTTCTGACATTTAAGCCACTGCACAACTTATAAGAGTGAACAGTTTACAGGGAGGGTATTCTCTCAGCTGTGAGGGGAAGAGGTCTACAGCCAGTCCTATGCATTATCGTTTTCTATGTCCACTTCATAAAATAAATCCCCTAATTAATAAAAGGTTCCAAAAGCAGAACTTTCAGAAAGTTCAGAGATAACATGTACATTCGGATTTCATTCAAAGAAAAATCCGAAAAATCCCAGCCTTAAAAACGATCTAGATCTCTCTTCTACACAAAAACATGTACAGAACAACTGTCCAATGAACAAATGTTTCATTGTAAGAAGTCTTGCAAACAATTAATTAATGTACTATAAGTAGGTCTCCGTGTACTTATGTGAGCACAATAAGCCACAGGTACACCCAGCAAACCTTTAATTAGGTAGCCCTGAAAATAAGCAACACTGGTACCTTCAGGGATCTACAGCCAGAGGTCCCAGGCAGAAAGGCTGTGCAGAAGGGATGCAGGACACACTGCTCTTCTTTTGTGGGAAGTGAATGGAAGCTACTAAAATACTTTTCTACTAAAATGTCTCATTTTCTGAAGTGGGGTAGGAGGGATGTGTTACTAAATTCTCCTCAAGCTAAAAGGAGAATGCAGACAAATTGACCATCTGGGTAAAACTGAGGCATAAGATAAGAGTTTCATTTCTTTAAGTAAGTTTGTAGTTAGGATCATGTTCCATTTACAGGGCTAAAAATGTATGTACAATGCTCCAAAATGCAGAATCCTATGAGGAGTGAGAGGGAAAAACCATTCATTTATGTCCATTGTACACTACTGTTAGCATCCTGAGCTCTGTGTTTTAGTTGGTTTGAAAACAAACAAAACCCCTAAACATAAAATCTCCTACATACTTACTTCCTCAACACCAGGAAAGGAGATGGAGACTGCATCCACCAGCTGCAATTGCTGATTCTATCTTACACAAGCTCTAGAGTGTTGCTAACTTCACTGGTGTGAATTACAATAACCAGTAGTCAATTCTACCTACTTCTAAACAAACACAAAAAGCTGCAAAGTCTTGCTGAGGGAAAACAGGATGGCTGCAGGCTTAAGACTTTTATTGCTCTGAAAAAAAGGTTGACAAATATATGCTGCAACTAGACAACTACAAAGCGAGGGGTAGAGAGGAAGCAGGAGAACAGAGATTTTTCCCACAAGGCTGGTTCTAAATAAATGCTACTCACATGAACAGTGTACTATTTCTAAACAGATCAAATCTTTCCATTTTGAAATTACAACATTAAAATTTCAGTACTAGATAACAGTTTATATATGAGAAATGTTTGATCTATGTCGCTAGGGTAGGTTCCCCTCACACAGTTTTTTGAATTTATTTATTTATTTATTTAGGCTGGGACAGAAATCTCTGATACAGCATGTTCCACAGGAAAAAAATAAACAAACAAACTTTCCCACAAGATTTTCTGCAAGAACTGTATTTAAGTAGGAGAGATCATAGAAAGCAAGACAAAAATGATTGACCAATTCACAGCAAGTGTAAAAAAGAGAAGACCTAAATAATTTTACTTTCACTGCAAGAGAATAGGAATGTGCTCAGTCAGTGACTGCCTCTCTAAGAGTAATGTCTAAGCTAATCAATCCTTTGAATATCTGACAGTCAGATAATATATGAATCTGTATTTCCATGTTTAAGGAATTTTTAGCTTCAGTTAGGACAAACAGAATTTAGAGCTAATATAGTAATGGTGATTTCTATTTAAACACATGATTGAGAGCAAAGCTCAGTTGGGAGCTGAAGACTTAAGAATACAAGCTAATACTTCTTGTTTTTAAAGTCATGATTTAGCTTTCACTAGATAAACCATGAAGGAGCCAGTCCTCCTTCTCTGTTTTATTTCCCCTTTTCCATCACAGTGACTCACATAATGTGCTGCAAATAGAGTTTACAAGGCTATTAATATCAAACCCATCTGTGAACCCAAACACCTTTTCAATAATAAAATGAACATGTAAAACTACTTAGAATCTTGTTAACACACATTTATATGCCACGCATACTGTCAAAGACTAGAACAAAGATGGTTATGAGGAAAGACATGAAAAAGAGCAAGTGATACATAACAGGAAAAAATTTCAGAAGTGGGCAAGCATGGATAAGAATTTAACTATCCCAATAAGTTTTAGAATGCCCATTTTTACATGAAACTCTGTACTGGAGCCAAGAAACTTCAGTATGATTTGCATTATGAGGCCCTCAGAGTGGAAAATGTCTCATTCATTCTTGTTTCTAAAAACGAACTTTGAAAAACCTCAATGCTTACATTATCTATACAAGCCATACTTGCATGATGAGCCTGTAAGGAAATTTGTGTCGTGGGGATAAGGAGGAGGGAAGGGAAGAAGAGACATTATCAAGGATTGGAGACAGGAGGAAAGTCATCTACAGCAGTCAAATGGAACAAACATAAGGTAACAATCTTCTATACAAATATACATCACATAATGTAACCACAGAAAAAATAACTGCAATACAGTCTTTAAAGACAACACATTCGCTGTGGATTTTCCTCTAGATAATTTGTTCATTTTTAAGACAAAAAGAATTTTCTCTGTTACCTTCCATTTTTCTTCCTTCTTTTTAAAAACACTGGTACTAGCATTTAATAATGGGTAACACTGAGAAACATACCTCAGACTACAGTGGCCTGTATATAACCTACTCATTCTATTTTTTATAGTGCCAGAACCCCTGAAGCCAACCCAATAATAATTCCAGTAGAATACAAATATTTTATAGGTAACGTATTTCAGCTTTGTTTTCTCCAGCAGTAAAACTTGTTTTCTAGTACTTTAAACAAAATAAAAACATTCAGAATATAAATATCTGTAATGTAAATTCAATAAAATTTACAATGCACTTTACTATTGATGGCAGTAACTCAGGCTTCTCCCATACTGTGTCACAATAAATAACTTAAAATGAGTTCCTATTTTTTCCCAGCTACATACACAGACTATTAATGTTTAGATGAGACAAGTACAATACCTGGCCTTTTATTATTAAATATTTTCACTGAAGCGCAGTGGACCTTAAATCAGTATTCCCCTGTTCAATAGCCACCCATGAATGCCTAAAGGTATCAATTGCACTGTATCAGAAGAGTCAGGAGATTTAAGTTGACCTCTGGCACATCTTGGGCACGCATTCCACTGATGTTGGTGAGGAATGATGGACAGGTTAATTGCCTAGGTTCTCTATTAACTGTATTACCAGGCACATGTTTCATACAGCACTACCTGAGTCCTAATCCCCAGCACGCCCTTTGGCTGAAGTCACAGCAGCTTATCAGATGGAAACCTGGGCATGCTCATTCCCTCCTGTTTTCCAAGGAGGAAAACTCATGAATGCAGGCAGGAAGGAAGGAGACACAAGGTGCTCCAACAGGCACCTTGTCACTGAGAAACCTGGCCTGCTGGGAGCCCTGCTGAGCACACCTTCCCTGCAGTCCATAGCACAATCCACGCACGCAGCCACGGGCAAGTCCTGCAGGAACTTTAAAACACACAGCAACCATACACACACCCCCTGCACATTTCAGCCTCTCCTGTTTACAGAGCAGGGATAGAAAAACGCTAATAAGCAAGACTCACTACTTAAAAACAAAACCAGAAAACCCCCCAAAGTTAGCAAAATGCTTGAGATTAATGGATAGAATGTGTCCGTTCAAAGGCAACAGAGAGAGCGACTCAATATTGGTGTTCACTAAGCATCAGAATAGGATGAGTAAGACACATAGTTCTCTCCCAAAGAAGCTTTCAGGACAGCTCTTTTGCAAGGTATTTCTGAGAATTTCTTGTGGAACCAGAATAAAATCTGGTCATTTTGTTTTAGCTTTTGTCTCTCCAGTGATAAAATCTGCCAAAGGGATATTAGTATATAAAGTCAACTTTGAAACTTCACTAAGTAAAGACAGGGGTACTTTCACCATACACAACCTTTCCCTCAGTGAGCAGAATCTGGCCTGAGGATGTTTACAACTGTCCCAAGTTGACTGGAATTCTAAAAATGCAGACTGGCCTCCCAAAAACCTAGATCTAAACCAAGCTGTAATTAGCATGCTATCACTTTATCTCAGCCCAGAGTGTATCTGAAAAGACTTTATAGAGTGTGGATCTACTACAAAAGTTACTCCACCCTTCCATTACGTGGCTGTCTTTGTCCTCCTAAGGACGTCATCAGGTCTGTTAGAATCCTTAAGTCTGCTTCCTACCACTCTCATTTTCTTTTCAAAGAATAACAACAGTGCTGTATCCTGAATAACAAAAAGCCACAGATCATACACATACATTGAATATTTTCCTTTTGGTAATGCACTCTGAGATTTGCTTGCTGAAGAGTCAGTATGTTTTTCACTGGTGGGGCATTAGGCAGGATGGGTTAACATGATTACACCAGGTCCCATTTTCCAGCCTGATGCAGCTCTGAGCTTCCTCTATTATTATAGAGTGCACACACTGTTCTGAAGTTGGATATTGAATGTATTACAAAACTGAACTCCTGACAAAGAGCTTTTATAACTTTATTAAACAACACACCTGAAACAATATGAAAGAATTAAGGTATTTTCTGGGCCATCACACATCTCTGCCTACCTGCTGCTAAGACCATATCAGGTTTCTCACAGACAGATCACCTACAAATCTTAAGGGATTTGAGAATACCTTCTAAATTAGACCAAAAAGTCACACTCAGTTTTGCCAGCCAATGGGCTACATCTTTTAAGGTCCTTCCTCCCCTCATTTAAGGATAATAGCTTAGCAGATGAGATACATAATTAAATATCACAGCTTCCAAATCAGATCTGGAGACTGAACAGGCCATTTCTGGTCTAGAACACATTGTTCCCAGTAATCTGGCAGAGGTTCTCCCAGTAATCTGGCAGGGGGGAATTTCTGTATGGTGATGTAAACTACCACAAAACAAACTTGGCATATTTTCATTTGTTTTCCATTGAGGATCTTGGTACAGATTCTGCTGTGTACATTGCTATTACAGTCTACATGCATCAAAGAAACACACTATGTAAATCTCACCTCAAATTTATCCATGACAAATCACACTTGACTGTTTGGGTTTTATGCAGAAATGACTTAGTGAGAGGAAGCAAAGCACGCTATTTCTTTAGTCTTGACCTTGGCAAGGCTTTCAACAGAATCACAGAATCAGGAATTGCATGGGACCTCTGGAGGTCACCTGGTCCAACTCCCCTCCTTAAGCAATCAGGAATTGCATGGGACCCCCAGGACTGTGCTCAGACAGCTTTTGAATGTCTCCAAGGATGCTCCCTGAGCAGCCTGTTCCAGTGTCTAGTCACCCTCATGGTATCTTTGTAAACAAGCTGGGGACATACAGATTAGAGGAATAGACTACAGTAAGGTCAGAAGCAGACTGGACTGAACAACTGGTGGTTCAAGAGACAACAAATTATTAACAGCATTCCTCAAGGGTCAGTACTGGGGCTGATGCTGTTTAATATCTCCATCAGGGCCAGAGCTGCCATTCAGAGGGCCCCTGGTAAGCTGAAGGAATTTCTTGACAGCAAACTCGTAAGAGTCTGACCAAGAAAATGAAAAATCCTGCATCTGGAACAAAAGAACCCCATATTTGGATTATCAACTCAAGAAAATAAGCCCATGCAGGTACAGACTGCAGACTAGCTGGGTTGCTGCTGTGCAGCCTAAGGGCTGCAAGGTGGCTCAGGTACCCAGAGACTCTGTAGAACCACCACCCTTGCAGATATTCAGAAGTAGAGTGGAGAGGGCCCTGAGCATGATAATTAACTTTCAAGTGAGCCTGGCTTTGAACAGGAATTCAAACTAGATAGCCTCCACACCTAAATTACTTTATGATCTGCCTGAAGCAGGTGAGGCTTCTGACATGAAGAGTGTTTAGATACTTCTCTTAAAGAACTACATTTCTGAAGTGGTAATACACAGGTCCCTATCACCCTCCACAACTGGGCTTCTAAGAGTGGATTTTTACATCCTTGCAGAGCCCTGGGTCTACAAACACCAACCAAAGGTCAAGCCTTTACTTCACATTTTTCATAATCCAAATCTAGGTGGCAGTATAAAATAGAGGATTATTAGATAAAATTGAAGTAAAACCTAGCTTAACAAATAACATGGGAACAATAGTCATTCATGACAACAGTAAAATTATGTCTGTTGACTTTATAGGCGTTACTTTGATCTGTGGGATATTGTATTCATCATCAAGAATTCCCATATCAGGAATATCAACTTACTACATCAAATTGATCTCAGTTTTATAGTATTTAATTTCTGTTTCTCAGCATCAAGAAGCACATTTTGCTATCATGGTTTAGCTAACTGGCAGGAGGACGACGCTAGTAAACCCACACAAGCGAGTGCACGCGGAGTCTTCGTGTCAGCTTAACTGAGAAAAGCGGAATAGAACTTCAGCCCACTGACCAAAATTGAAACTTCATTTTCACCAAAATTATATAACCACTGGTGTCATAAAACTTTCTTTTAGTATGAGGAAAAAAACCCCAAAATTAGACTCTAGTTCAGTACGATCCCTTACCATATTCCAGGTGAAGGAAGGCACATTTCTTAACACAGGTAGAAATCTCTTAACATTTAGGAAAAACTGAAAGAATACAGGAGCACTAAACATTTTTCACTGCCATTCTGCTTTACATGGCACTGAGAATAATAACAAGGAGAGCCCACACAGTTCTCTTCTCAGAGAGTTTGGCAAAGCAGAAGGCAATACATCAAAATCTGAATGATGTTTCAGTGCATTGCTCAATCACAATCAAGAGATGATGCTTTTCCAGTTTTCATGCTGATGGAACTCAGACAAGTTGAACACCTCATGTTATCAGCTTTCAGGTATCTAGGTATGTAAAAGCCAATTTTTCAGTCTCTCAGGTTGGATGAAAGGATTTTGCCGACCTGCACAAAGATAAGCCAGCAGAGCTCCTGGCAGAAAAGTCAGAATCTAGTCCTATCATCAGAATGTTAGCTAAGTTCTCTAAAGGTATGAAAATGAGGATGTGGATAATTGCTAGTTTGTACTAGAGGGAACTGTACTTACAGGAACTAGCCTCTTGCATGGATGAATAACATAATCCAATCTAATTTTGCCTTTGATGAAACCAAAACGAACACAGTTTAAGTAATTTAAGATTCCTTGTCTGCTTTGAGGTACATGGTAAAGCAAGGAGGAGGCATGAAAATGTCTTCATGATCATCTACCAAGAAGAACACAGATTTTTTTTTTTAAACACAAGTGAGGATTTGATAATAGATGCTACAAATGTCTCCTTCCAGTGGTATGAAAAGGGATTAGAGGAACAGATGATGTTTCTACAAACTGGATTTTCTATCTAGTTCTGTAACTCTTCTCAAAGTGCTTTAGTTTCCTGAACTGAAATCTAATAAAGCAGCTTGATTTTAGTGGTTTTTTGCTTAAAACTAAACAGAGGTACATTAAAGTGCATATGCTAATAAACACTAATCTTTCTAATCTCTTTTAAAAAATTAGCAAACTCCCTCCCCCCCAAATTTATTGTAAGAAAGTACCAATAACAGAGAGATAAATTCAAATATCAATATAGTTTCAGAAAGGTGATTATTGATTTAGTTTTCCAGTAAGGTTTGAGACTGAAATCCTATTCTTCATTTACAGCACAGGACCTTGTATCAGGAGGTATTTTTTAGACAACCACAAGTTAGAAAACACACATCTTTTACCATAGTCCCACCTAGAATGGGCACTTGGCAAAGGGGGTCCCACATATCCTAAGCTCCCTCCCTCTTTCTGAAATTGCCACTCAGGACGTTTTCAATTCTCAAAAACCTAAGTATTGGGAGAACTTTTATCCCGATGACACACATGATGCTTAGCCAGAGTGTGTTATTCACGCTTAAGCAAGAGGAAGAGGAAACTTCACAGAGGTTTGTTAGAGCAGCCCCGCCGCCAGCAAGCGCCCACGACACACAACTTTAACCCGCACCTGACCCGATCTAATTAGAACAAAAAAAAAGCCTTCTCTCCCCTCATCCCACCGCCCTTACCTTCCACCGATCGCCCGATGCTGTGCAAGTGGGTGAGGGAGGGGTACGCGGCATGAACCCCCTTCAGGTACTGCTCCAGCTCCTCGGCGTGGTGGTACTTGAAGTCCAGCGCGGCCACCGCAGAAACCAGGCAGAGGATGAGGATGCCCACCACGTCCTAGAAAGAAACGGATGAAGCTCCCTCCGCGGGCCGGTGGCCGCGCGGCGGCGGCAGGGCCAGCCCGCGGAGAGCGCCCGCCATCCCCCCTGCCNGGCCGCCGCCCGCATGCTGCCGCCGCCGCTCCGCCACTGCCGCCCGCGCCGGGCGGGGGCCGCCATCCCCGCCGGCCTCGCCCCGGCCCTGACTGACGCGGCCTCCATCCACTCAGCTCCCCCGGCCCGCCCAGGGGTCGGGGCCCGGGGGCAGACACCCCTCCCCTCGTCCCTTGTGCCCTCCCTCCTTCCCGCCGCGCCGGAGGCTCTCACCTGCGCGGGGCGCGGCTCCCGTGAGGCGCAGCCCTCGGCGCTGCCCTCTTTCCATCGGTCCCTGCTCGTTTTTCCTCGTTTTTCTTACCGGAGGCGGTGTCTGTAGGGATTTAAAAAACCCCAAACAACAAACCGGGGAGGGCTGCAAACGTTCACGCTTTGAATTTTGGTGGTGTATTGATTCACAAGAAGGGTTGTTAAATAAAAACCAAGCTCCTCCGCGGCACCTGTGTGGTCCTGGCGTGTGAGCGGCAGCACCTGGGGCCCAGAGACTAAGCCTGCTGTGTGGCCCGTCAGACAATTTATCTGCAAATCCAACAAAATCTCTACCTAGTGCTATTTTTGTTTTGGCTTGTTTTGTTTAAAGATGAGTTTTTAATAGGCTTGTATTTGCTTACTAAAAGGACTGAATTCTGTCTACAGAATTTAGTGTTTTTCTTGGTTCTGCTCTAACCACATTGCCTTGGGGTTATGCTGGTCTTGGGATTCACCACAAAGACGTTTTCATCACCTTTTCTTGTTTTGAAGATTGAAAAGAACTAAGAGAAAGTTAAGCTGGCCTCCAGCAACAAAAATTAGGATAGTGTCTACATTTGTTTTAAAATATGAGTGTGGATATAGCTGAGTGTTAGACTACAACTACTTGTAAATTCTGTATAATTTTACTGAGAAAAAAGTTATAACCACCAGCGGGATTTCATCTGCCTTCTTCTGAAATTTACTATGCAGGTTAACGTCAGAAATGGATGTTAAAGGAACTGAACCAATCCCAAACAACAAGTCCTTTATTCCAAATAGAAGACACTATATTTAACAAAAGTTCTTCTTAAACAAAAAGTTACTGTTAAATTTTAAAGTACCTTTTTATTTTTACCATGAAATTTTAAGAAAAAAAATGTTGAAACTATGTATTAATGCAACTATCTGTAGTATCCCAGTGTAGCAGAGGCATATATATCTAAAAATACAAGCTATCCACATCCAGACCTCTCTTAGTTCATGGGAGGGACTTCTATATCATGTATGACCTACAACAAGGGATGTATGAAAATTATAAGGCTACTAGATTAAAAGAGATATGTAATATTATATTTCTGTTGAATATGGTTCCCTCTAGTATGGTATTCTGGGGGAGGGGACAGACCCAGAGCCATTCTCCTGTATATTGACTCCACCTTATTTTAACTCTTGTAACTTGCCAAGACCCTCCCTCTCTTGTCACAAATTAAAATTCTTGCAAGACTTAAATATGGATGTATTTTACATTATGTATTAAAAAATTAAAAATTTGATAGTTGATTTTGATTATAGTTACCTGCTGTGTGAAATGGGAGAGAAACTGTGGGATTATACTGCAAATGTGTCTCCAGAGAAGCAGGAGTAAGGAGTCAAGTATGTGAGCTTCATATTTGAATTTATTTGGCTTCAATATACATATTTATAGGCTCCTTGAAAGATGATCTGGAGACATCACTTGAGTAAGCAGGGAAGAAAATATACTCAGGTGATAATCCCACATAAACATACCTGGAAACCTCCCCAAGATAATCACATGAAATCAGAGAACTCTGACTTCAAGACAGAGTAGGGTGTTGGCAACATGGTAAAAATCACAAGGGGTGTAAAAGCTTAATGTCAGTGAAATAACTAAAGTCACCTTTGATACTAGGTAATCACACAGCGTTATCTCATTTGGAAATTACACCACCCTCTAATGTAGCCAGCATAGTCATGGTTAAATTAGAGTATTGCTGCATATAGGAGTGTTCAAAATGATAGATTGTTTCTGTGCCAGGTGCTCGCAAGTTAAGACAAGCCAGCCTGTTTGGCAATATTTGAATTGCATGTGACAGAATCAAAACCCGTTTTTTTCCCCCCCAGCCTGCACAAAACTCAAAGATAAACTTGAATTGCTTTTCACAGGGTCAGTTGAAGGCAGCCTCGGCTAGTAATATTCTGGTAAACACAGTTGTGGGTAAAAGTCAGTGCCAAAGATCAAATCCTGCATGAAACTAAGTCAGCAGTAAATCTCCCATTAGCATCAGTAGTTCAAAATCAGGGACTACGTGTCTGAAACTGATTGCAGTTGTTCTCAGCACTGCAGTGGGCAGTGACCCTTGTGAGGAAGTAACAAACAGAGAAGCCAACTCCTCTTGCTATGAGAAGCATTATTCGCCTCTCAGTGTCATTCCGGATCGTCCATTCAAAAGTATTCAATAAGTAATTATTTCAGTTAGCACCTGAGCATGGGATTTGTGGAGAAAAAAACGCAAGTGTGTGCGTGGACTTCGCACCCGTGATTTCAGCCGGGAGCTGGCTGGGGCTCATCGGAGCGCTGTGATGCTGAGAGCAGCTGCGTTGCCCTCTAGTGACAGGCACGGAACTCCCTGCCACAAGCAACAGGTACCAACAACTCCTCACGCAATAGTTAGGTACCACCCAAAGACTCACTCTTCACAGATGCAGTTGAGATAGGTAACGGCAGCAAAAAAACCTTCTGGAAAATGTTGTGACTTTGGAGAGCCAGCCACAGAGGAGAATTGAATTGGATATGGAATTTGAAATTCTACTCAGTGTTTTGTCATCTTTCATTCAGGATTCCTGCACTTTTCTAAGGTCAGTAAGAAAAAATAGGTGCACCACATTATAACTGAAGTGTCAAAATATTTTTGGCGAGAAATTAAAAAAGAGGTCACTAACAGTTTAAGTTTTTTAAGAATCACTACTGCTATTGAAACTCTCTCATCTGAAATCATATGCTAGGCATACAGACTACAGCTACATGTTCTTTACATCGATGTAACATTAAGGACCTGACAATCAGATTTCTCTGAGGGAAAACCACAAGATAAAGGCTTCCTCAAGGGAGATGGACCAGACAAGTGAGTTCAGTACAAGTGATGACACAGACACACGAACTTGATAGGACAGCACAGTCCTGGATTAGTGTAAACCCAGATACGAATCACCCGAATAAACATCAATGAAGCCATTCTGCTGTATAATATCTGCACCAACGAATTAACAGGCTGATATTAGTACAGCAAAAGATAGATTCCCAGCAAGAAAGAGCACAAAAGCATCAGAAATCTCTCAAACATTCACCAGCTGATTAGTTGTCTCTACCACATTGACAGTTCTCAGCTGAAGCTTGCATGTTTGGTAAATAGATCTCCTTCCCTCCATCCCAGCATAAGGATTACTCTTGGAGAAGAAAGGGATGCCCCGCTGTGTCTGGTAATCTGCAATTAGAAAATGATCCCAAGGGGGACTATTGGCAGCTGGTATTGTTTAGAGCTGTCCAGACAAGCAAACACTGATTCAGCTGGAGAATATGGAACCACAACCTGTCAGCTGCCTGACAATCCTCTCACTCATCCCATCTTGCAGACAGCAAAGTCTGCACACAGCAGAGATTTTGAGCTACTGTATGACAGCTTGTTGTCATGTGCTATGGTAGAACAGGTCAGTTCTGCTCCACAGGAGGTTGAAAAATGGAAACATGATCTCATTCAAGACAAAGGTCTTGAGTGTCGTGTCTCGGGTATTGTAAAACAATTGTAACATTTTTCAGCTTTATCTTTCCCCTCTTAAATTGGCTTATACTTGCCCTTTCAGCAGTCCACACAGAATTGGATGTAATTTGAAAATAAATTATCCTTGGAATGGCAGACCCTAATTTTGCACCTGAGGCATTATATGTCCCTGGGTAGGTAAGAGCACAGGACTAGGAATTGGGAAAGCCAGAAAGGTTTGATGGGAAGTTCAGTGGCCTGTGGACAGATGCATTTCAGGGAAGTAAACTAAAAGAAGGAAGGTGAAGAATGTCCATAGAGGTCTTTAGGAGGTGAGAGGGGCCTGGGAGATGGAAGGGTCATAGATACTATGGCTGAGAAAAAGAAATTGAGAAGATTTGGCAGGTGAGTTCATATGGAAAAGGACTGAGAGCAGTCTTTCTGCTCACTAACATCTTGCTAATCTGACCTCAGGGTGACAAAATTTGAGGGATTTAAGATGTTGACATAGCATCTTGTCAGGTCTGCTAATTTGTATATGAAATGCATTGCAGTTAATACAATGGAGTTTACAGAGGTTCTTCATAGCTGATTTCTTGTTGATATTTAGCAATACTTTTGAGCAATCTGAAAATCATCCCAAGAACAGGACTAATTTCAGCTTTAGCCATTTGGAAAATCTGTCAAGCTTTGAAATAGTGTTTTGCCATTTTTGCTAATTACCTTCAAATCAAAATATCTTTTAATTGCCATTGTCAAGAACAATGAAACACTCTTACTCACAATGATGGCAAGTCTGTCTCCTAAAAACAAAATTCCTCCAGGCCACTTAGCATATCTGTTTCAAGTAAACAATGGTGCCATTTCTGGAACAGGAAATTAAGATCCTTTTTGGAAAATGTCATTGTTTACTAAAACAATCCTTTATTTCTCTGCACTGATTTATGGATAATGGGCCTCTACACAAACAACTGAGTAAACAGTGTGTGCTGAAATATCCTATCATGTGAAAAGTACATATTGGGATGTTTTGCACTAACGTTTTTCTTTTGGGAAAGAAATAAAAAGAGAGCTTTCCAGATATACAATAGCTATGAATTTGCTGATTGGCAGTTTAAAAATGAATATTTAATGGTGCAATAAACAAAGATGCCACTTGTTTGACCTCAGTGAAAGCATCTGGCAAGACTTGGATTAATCTCTTCTGGCTGTGTGCTGGTGAGACTGTCATTTATTAAACCATATGGCTCTGTGCAGGATCCATTTCTCTGAAGATACGGCTATGGTTTTGTAACCAGCTTAAAGCAATCTAAAACTGAGCTGTCCCTGAGAGAGGCAGCCCTGCTGCCTCCCTCTTGCTGGTGTGAGCACTGGAGCAGCTGTGTGGTCGGTTGGACTGGGGGCTGGTGCCTCTGGAAGCTAACCCAAACACACACACACCATCCAAAGAATCTGTTTTCACCTGGCTCACCTCCCTAATCCATGCGGGCACTGGCCTTTGCTGGGGGAGCCGAAGAGCCAGATGGCTCCTGGACAGTGAGAGTGAACTGAGAGTGACCTGCTGGCTAAGGGGAGGTAGGCAAGGGATGCCACAGGTGAAAAGAGAGTCTCCTGGGAAGAATAAGCTGAGTTTATAAGAGAGAGACTGTTGTGCTCTGCCTCTCTTCTGGCAGTGCCTTATTCCCTAGAGGTACGTGAAGTCCTGTTACTCTCCTCTCCCACTAATGAAATGGGAATATTAATGCTGAATTTAACTATAGATTAATTAGTGCTTGTCAAACAGTCTTGTAATGCCTATGAAACAGAAATTTGAGAAAGAGAACCCTCTTACAAATAAGGAAACCTCTGTTACCCTTAGTCTGATACTGTTGCCTGTTTGGTATAGAAAATGATGATGATATATGAATTGTTCCTCCAGCCACATGAGCCTTTCAAGACAACTGTCATGACAGAAAATTTATTAAGGTTATCCTGATACAGCCAGCATTTACAAACACAACAGCCTGCATAAAACAACACTGGAAATAATAATTTTTATTCACAAGTGCTGGTAAGTGAAAAATAAGCTGCTCCCGTGGTGGCTATGGAGGCTGGCTAAAGAGCAGCCCTTAACAAGACACAACCTGTATAGCAAGGATCTTTCAATACTCAGGATTCAAAGCTAGTTATTTTCAGGTCATGAATATCTTAATCAGCAAATCCAAAATCAGGATGGAAAAAGTAGTTTTGCTGACAGCAGAGAATTTTTCCCCACTAGTTCTTTTTTTACAGAATTATGAGAAAACTATAAAGGTAGGCAAGATTTTATATGAAGCAAGAAAGACCAGGTAAGCTTTAATTTGGTCTTGGTTCACTGATTTGTATACAATTAAACTTCCAATATAATATATTTACAAACATTTTTAAGTGATTTCTTGCTTTAGAATGCTTTGTACTTAAACTAGATAATGAAAAAATAACCTTTTTTTCAACAATGCTTCTCTAAAACTAACCTCTCAGCAATTTTTCCTGTCAAATCCACACACAGAGAAGATATATAGTATAAGGGACGCTTTAGCATTCTTGGCACATCTTTGGTAGGGATGTTTCAAAACAATATATCTTACACCAGGCTTAAGCAGAGTCATCAGGCACAAAACTGACATCTGAGCAAGCCCCAGACTGGAACAATTTCCTGTACAAGCTACAGAAGGAGACAAACCTTCAATGAGGTTGAATGTCTTCATTTTTATATTGCTAATATATGGCTGTGTAAATATAATATGACATTCTCCCCTGGGAATGAGGATTTCAGGAGTTTAAGAAAGAGTGGCCTCATCTCATTTGCATTAGTAATCCTTGTTGGCAGTCTTACGCACAGGAAGCCTGAAAATACACAAGAAAAACAGTAATTCCCCAGAGAGCCTGTGGTAAGGAGATCTCTAAATTAAGATAACTTGAAAAATATCCTCATTTCAAGGCATGTGTTCAAATCCCCGTAAAAAATAACAAGGCTGAATATTGCATGAACTGCAAAGATTGACAAAACCTTTTCGGTAGTTGATTGTTTTTCATATACTTTTAATTATTGTTCATCCTACATGGTTTTTAATGGATATTTATGGAGCTTCGATCTGCTCTTTTCAGTAAACACAAAGTAGCTTTTTTGTGCCTCTCCTTTGCATGACTGCTGCCATGCAAGCCTAACTTCATGAAAGAGTCTGTCTTTGATAAATGATTGAACTGTTGAGAGAAGTATTTGGTCTTTAATACTACTTGTTGTGGGCTGATACTTCAAATTCTGTTGTATACTACAAGAATCTCCATAGATTGAAATGGATATAGATATTTGAGCATTAAAAAATTTACATTTCCCATATTTGCCTTCTTTGAACATAAATTATTTCACCTTGTCCTAATATTCATAGATCTGTTGTGCTCCAGGATTTGGCATTATTGCAAAGTAACTATCACAATTACAAAGGTATTACAATATAAGCCTAATGTGATTGCTGGTTTACAGAGTCATGGTACAGCTCTTAGATTCATGGTGGCAGATAGATGTTTTACAGGACTGTAACGTTAGCCAGTTCTTACGTGAACTGAAGAGAATTCTTGTTTTAATTTTAACTATAATAATTTTTAAAACTGGACTAAACTTTAAGGAGAATCTGAGTTGACAGAACTTGCATCTTCTCCTGATCCTATCATGCAAGTTATACTAATGTAAACTCAGGTTTTTTTATTTTTCTTGGTTCCCTTAGATTCATAATTTATGAGATTGGACCTCTAAATTTGACCTTGTAGTCTAAATCTAACCAAAACGTTTGGTCACTTTATCCAACTTCTGTCTTTGTTTTGAAACAAAGAATTATTTCTTTTCACTGCATGTGAAAACACAAAATACATTATTCCTTGCATAAGTTTATTTCTAGGACATGATTCCTTATAAAAGGACCAAAATTTATTTCTTCCTTTCCAACCAGTGTTGTCATAATTACTCTCGGTAATTTTGGTACTTTTGTCTAGATCTAGAATTACAGAAGAGATCTCTATCTCTATGTGTTGTCCAGCCTTTACCCAGCTGTAAACAGAGAATCTGAGCCAGTAAATCACACAACCCTATGTTCAACAACTTTAAACTTACGCCAAGGCTGTCTTGATTTCAGTCACACTTAAGATGATGTGTACTATCTTGTATAAGATGGAATAGGCTTGGGAGCTTTCATAGTTGGCGCTTCTACTGTTCCAGAAATGTCTGCCTTCTGTAGAGTTTACATAGCTTTATATTAAAACAGAGGTGATCCATGGACATAGGCATCTGTAATTTCTATTGTGATCTCTTTTAATGACTTGGGCTCACAATTTTGATCATCATTATTTTCTCCCATCCTCTTTTGAAACAAGATTTTAGTGAGTTGCTAGGCAAACAGGGACTTATGAACTTTTGCTGTCTCACAGGGACATTTTATCTGGTTAATCTACCTAGTGCTATTTTACTCTTGTTTTATAGTTTACTCTCATTTTATGATTTTTTTCCTTTCTCTGTTTATGTTCTATTCAGAACTGATTAACATGGAAAAAATCTTGATCCAGTCTCTTTTGAGAATTAAGGAACTGGGAATGATTTTTCTTTTGCTCCATTCAAGATTCTAGACTCTCTAGACTCAGTTTTGCATTGTCCTGTGTTGTCATTAACGTATATAGAATAATTGAAGAGTGTGCAAAAGTGATAAATCAGCATTTTCTGTACATTTGGCAGTGATCCATTGACTGGGCTGCAGAGAATATGTCTACTATCATTTGGCATTCTGCAAAGACTGTGGCTGAGTCATAGCTGGTATTGTGCTGTGGTTTGGATTTAGTATGAGAATATTGTTGATTCCGCGATGATGTTTTAGTTGTTTCTGAGCAGTGCCTACTTGAAGTCAAGGACTTTTCAGCTTTCCATATTCTGCCAGTGAGGAGGTGCACAAGAAGCCAGAGGGAGCATGGCCAGGACAGCTGACCCAAACTGGTCAAAGGGATATTCCATACCACAGAATGTCATTTTCAGTATAAAAACTGGGGAAAATTGGGCAAGCAGGGCTGATCATACTGCTGGGGGACTTGCTGAACATTGGTCAACAGGTGGTGAAAAATTGTATTGTGCATCACTTGTCTTTCTTGGGATTTATTCCTCTTCCTCTTCTAATCTTCCTTTCCATCATCTTCATCATCATCATCATCATCATCATATTTTACTTCATTGCAATTACTAAACTGTCCTCTCAATGCACAAGTCTTAACTTTCTATTGATTCTCCTCTTCTTCCCACTGTGGGGGACATAATCCATAGGGGAGATACCTCCCTTCTCCTCCAGGCTAATTACTACAGCTCTTGCAAATTTCAAATATCCTTGGGGTGTTCAAACCAGCATGGCTTTATTGCTGTCTTCTGACTGTGTTCCAGGTCTTGTTGAACAACTGTTTAAGAAAACCACCCAGATATCTGCACTGAGATTGGACAGCTCTGAGTGGCCAGGTGTGTGGGATAGTATGGACAAGTGGCTGGGACAGTGGGTACCTCCAGTGTTTTGGAACTTCCCCTGAACAAGTGCAGGATCCAGAAAAAATAGGAAATTATTTGGAAAAATGATCCCATCAGCCTGACAACTCCAGAGCAACACAAATCACTGCAACATGCTGGGTCCTGGCGCAGGCCTACTGAGCCCTGCTCAACGCTATTCAGGATCCTCGAGGGAAAGGAATCTCCCTGGATTTGATGACAAAGTGACAGGCGCTGCAGCCACTGCAACCCTGGCCCCAGGCCCTGCAGCTGACCCAGAGCACCAACCCCTGCCAGCATCAGTCACCCCTTTCCACCAGAAGAAATGGACACGAGAGCTTGGTTGGTAAAGGAGAACAAGGCAGGGCCATCACAAGAACAGGAGGAAGAGGCAGAACAAGAAGGAACCACTCAATCCCTATCCCTGAGAGAGCTGTGGGATATGCAAAAAGATTTCAGCCATCACCCAGGTGAGCATGGGATCACCCAGGTGACCTGACTGGGTGATCACATGCTGGGTACCAGGGCTGGTAGCTTGGAATTAGGGGGTAGAGAAACCAAGCAGCTGGGATCACCTTCTAGGGAAGGGGGCATTGACAAGGCGATTGGCAAAGGGCCACAAGTCCTCAGCCTTTGGCAGACAACTCCTGTGGAATGTGAAGAAAAATCCAGGAAAATGTTTCATGGACACTTAATTTTCAATGATACTCTTTTAGTGAAGGGACTTTTAATCTCATTTTCCACATGAAAAATCCAAAACAAGGAACAGGTGTTCTGCCCTGGGAAGTGTCACCCTGTAATGACATGACTAATAACCTAAGCTCCTTGTTGTTACTTATTCCTTATTTGCAATGAAAGCAGTGGGTCAAATTCAAGTTTCCATAAACGAAAACAAGAGCCCTCAAGTTCCTGAGAGATATATACACTTCTGTAAGGCCTGAAGTAAGTTGAAACAGATTTAGCAAAGTTTCATTAAGAAGGAGATACTTGGAGTAGAAAGTATTTATATTAAATACTAGAATATAAATGATGGCTGGATATGTCTGGAGAAATGACATTATCAGGACACTAAAATAAAAACACTTAATTATTAATGAAGGAAAAATATTAGAATATTAAAACCCAAGGCAAGAAGACTAAATTTTTTAGGTAAGTTATGGAATTGAAACCCTAAGACTAAATGCATTCTTGGAACTGGCTGTCTTGACTCATCCTTTTCTCTGTAAAAAGGAGAAACTCAATACATCCTACTTCAAAAAAAACCTCAAAAGCAAGAACCTTAGATTCATCTCTAGTTAAAACACTCAGGCTGTGCATGATGCAAATTGACAGATTTTAAAAATAGTAAAGGCAGAACAAAAGAGCCTTTCATTAAAACTTCCTATAACAAACTTTCCTATCACAGAACAACACTGTCACTTCATTACACTCAGAAAAGACTTTGAATTGAATCATCAAATAAACTGCTTATCCTGCCAGTGTAAGATTGCTCCAGGGTACAGAACAGAGTTTGGAGCAGCCTTGTTTCAACTTTGGCTCTTTCAACTTGTAGATTTAAGCAAAGATCAAGATCCAACTTGGTGCTCTGTTTGCTTAAAAAGCATGTTCTTTGAACATTTCAAAATGATCTGCCCATGCTCTGGCAAAATGAGACAATAAGTTATAATACACAAGAAGCATATAGTGACTCTGTGGTTACATCCTGCAAACAAACACAGAAAAAGAGAGTAAGTTTACTATAGGCCTGAATGGAGTGCTGAAAATGCTGCTGTTTTGCCTAAACTTCCGTGTATTCAATTTGGTATTTTCTTACAGGCGCTCTGCACTTTATTCTGTAATAAATGCTGTAGCTCTGCTGATGTTACTGTAGCTCCACAAATGGTAAGTTAAGGCAAAGAAAGAAAAATGCAGACAGGGGATTTCAAATGTATGAACGTATTATTCAGGAGGATTTATTAGTTTAAAAGTATTGTTACAATTGCCAGAAAGTGTTGTTACAATTGAGAAGACTACTTGCCCTGTAGCACAGGATAAGGCCCTTGCACAGAAGGTTCAGGTGGCCTTTCAATTTTCCTGCGAAAAAGGTTGTTAAATCAGCTGGTATATCATGCTAAGACTGCTGAAGATAACTTGGGAACACCAGGCTCTTGCAAACTATGGTGAAAATAATTCTGAATAATGAACACATTGAGTGAAGAGCCACACAACAGTTTTCCCTCATCAAAAAATAATCACGTCTATCTGTGGCGGCTTGTGAACTGCCTCAAGCTGATCTTAGGTATTATGCACCTTTGTAGTGATGAGGACTCTCTAGATAGCCTTTTGAACAAATTTCCTGGGAAGACTGACATGTCAGGCTCTCTTAACCTTCACTAGCAGCCTTTTTAAAGTCATCCTGTTTTGCAGGGGTATTTATCAATGTTCTGGAAGATTTAATATTATCTGTAAGCCACTAACACAGCACTATTGCATTCTGGTATGGGCTGTTACTGTATTAGTCCTCTGTACTCAGAGGAATAAGCTACAGTAGGGCTTTTGTCCTGTCTTTCTGGGATGCACATCTCTCCTAGCCAATCTTGTCCTTTCACTGATGCTATCTGGACTGTTCTGAGCTCTGGGACACTGCAGTTTTGTTTCCATTTTTCTGACTATATGCTTTGTTTCCCACCATCACTGCCTTTCCATTCTGGTACCCACGAATTTGGCCTTAGAACCCTTTTTTTTCAGTTGAAGGGAAATTTCTACAAAATCTGTCCTGTTGCATCACAAACTTGCTGCTCTGAAAAGCAAGGATGATCAGAGAAGTGGTCTGTGACTCCAAGAGAAACCACTGTAGGGACAGCCCATTACACCTGGTTCACTGTCCCCCATCTGACAGCAGGCATTATTTCTAGCATTACAAACACAGTGTTATTAAGGGCAACCAAAGCTTCCCCCTCTGGTGGTCTGCAAACTGTAAGCTCTGTCACTCACAAGAAAAGAAAGGATATTGCAAACATCATTTTAGCTAAAAGCTCCTGATCAGGACTGAGCAAAGGATCTCCTATCTGCCATTTCCTACTTGGTCCTGTCTTGTAATGACATTTACTGACCTGTGGATGGCCTGTAATACAGAGCTTTGGTGCATCAAAATCAACTACTCATTTTGCTAAGCATTTCATTTTTATCACCAAAACAACTTGCACAGTCAACAAAGTCATTATAACAATTGAAAAGACAACTGTAAAAGAAAAAGCTCCATTTGAAAATGCCTGCAGTTGTGGGAAGCCACCATCAGGAGAGATTCCAGGGATTCCCACCATGGCTGCAATATGAATAATCTGTAATTTCTGGAAAGCTACCTAGCTGTTGAATCCAGTAAAAGTAGAATGTTTTAATATGTACCTCAGTAGTTTAGCAGGTACCTAAAGGCATTCTATTAAAGTCAACAAACAACTGCCTTTACGTGATGGAGTTTGATGGTCATTTCTATGCCTATCGTAATTGTAATCATGATCTTTCATGGAGATTATACTACAAATACAGAAATTTTGGTCACTTTTTGCATTGCAAAGATTTACATACACTACACACCCATTTCTAAACAATCTATAAAGCCACATATGACTAAGTTAAAAAGCAATCATCTGATAGCTGTAGGTACAGGACTTAACAGATATTCTACACAGTCTGACTTGCAATTTAAGACAGCAATATCTGGATAGTAAAACCATCCAGAAAGTTTTCTCTTGCTCTAATCTATGTTGACAGATAAACAACAAGGTTAAAACAGTACTTATTTTGAGTTACCACACCCTGAGTGAGCAGGTCAATTTGCAGTTGTATGACCCCAGCAGCAACATATTTTTCTTTTAATATTGTTGTACATTTCTAACAAGAGTTAGGGTCTTTTAGCCAAAAAAAAAACCCAAAAAACCCCCAACCCCAAAAACTAAAAACCAAAAACAAGCCAAACAAACAAAAAATCAAAAAACCAAAAAAAACCCCACAATAAAAAAGCCCCAAAACAACCAACCAACCAACACCCCCACCTCCACCCCAAAAAAAACCAACCCTCTGGTTTTGATCATATGTTTCCTTTCAATCAGTTTCCTCCCATAAACATTTAAAAATATCCCCAATATAGCCCTGTACAAAGTGACTTTCTTTTCTAACCTCAATGCTGCAAAACTACACATGATGCTACACCAAGTATTTTTTACCATAATAAGCATTTCTATAATTAACTGATTCACCTTTTCTTTTTCATAGTGCTAACCCCACAGTCCTCTCAGCTCTTAACCACTTTGGTATCCACAGCGCTTATTTGGGTTCTCATTTTAAATATCTCTCTTTCTTTTCTTTCCACTGGCTATTGTGCAGCTGATCCACACACTCCTCTCAGATCTCATTCATGCATGTATTCACATATTTGATTGAAAACACATTACTGATTTTCATACTGCCACTGTCATTAAGCCTGAACATTTTTCTTATTGTGATATCCCTTAGATTTACCTACTTTGAATCCCTCATTTTAATTGCCTTATATTTGCAAACAACTGGGAACTTTTTTGCTTTCTTTTTCTTCCAAAACTTTTTGGAAGCCATGTTACAGATTCCATGAATGCAAAAATAAATCAGCAAATGAAAAGATAATTAAAAAAAGACCCCAATACAAGCAAATGGTTCTCTTTCTTTCTTCTACCTCTTTTTTTCTTTTTGAGATCAGAATAGATGTATTGTATCCAGATTTCTTCATCATGCTGCTGAATAAGTCAATATCTGGCAGCTAATTAAAAAAAAAATCCTAATATGTAGCAGCTTCCAGGAACTTCTTGTTCACTTTTCACCCTAAAATTCCACTAGAATGGTGAACACTTAACAGTGGTGAAATTTTTACTATGAAGGCCCCAGGCAGACTTTTTGTATAAATTGTAGGTAATTCTTTTCTCTGGAGGTTTTCTTTTACATGCTCATCTTACTTCAGGCTGGTATAGCTTTCCATATTCTTGTTGATAGTTTCTCCCATGGTTTCTGTCTTGTGCCTTTTGCTCTAAGAATAGGGAGTAGAAAATTTATTTTCTTGTCCTGAAAGGTCTTTGTGTTTAGTGGAAGACAGCAGCCTGGTCAGCTCAGGAACAAGCCTGATCTTTCATGTGAACTACTTGTACTGATCACTAGCTGATTGCTACTTAGCTGTTACCTGGGAAGCCAAAGTTTCTAGTTTATTCCAGCAGCAGCAAGGAAGACAAATGGGAAACAGCTTTCTAAAACTTACAGTCTCCATAAATTATAAAAGACACATTTTTAATATCTAATTGGAATGCTGAAGGTCTTTTTATGTATATACATATAATGAGATGTGCTTTAATTTGACAAAAACCCACAAACCCTTATGTTTTGACTTTTGAACCTAATTCTATATCCATCCAATTAAGATATTTTATTATTCATTGTCTCCCTCTCAAACCTTCAAATACACATGCAGCATTTGTTACAATGCCTGGGCTTAAGTGGCTTGGTAAAGAACAGGGACTCAGTTCAGAGCTAAGGGCTTTTTTTACTCTCTGGACAGCATCTGGCAATCTTCTTCCGATAAATCTTCCTCTTCTATCTTTTTGTCATAACACACATAGTTAGGAGGAACATATGATATCATTTTAGTTGATACATCTCCAGTTTGAAAAGTTCTGACAGCAGGCATAACTGTGAAACTGTTCCCTGGAAATAAATTTCACAGCATGAAACTGTTCCCTGGAGATAAATTATAACTGATAAATTAATTAAGATTTCCAGTCTTACTGGAATGCTCAACAGCATTCAGGAAAAAAAAAAAAAGGGATTTAGTTTAGATCAGGTTTAAAAACCAAGAACAAAGTCAGGGCCTGTTTTTGTTTAGTGAACCGTTCCAGGTCTGGATTACAGCAATTCTACAAGTTGATGTTTGAGCTACAAGGATGTTGCCCATGCAACATTATCCAGTCATGGCTATAGGTCCATTATCCTTTTTAATGAGATACAGTTAAATGCATTCTCAGAGAAACCAACTTGATGAAGAAGACAGAAGTAATTTAAATGGTTTAATGTGATGATCCTTCTGATTTCATTTGGAAATATGCCATGAACTGTACTTCTGTGATCATACATCTCTTTGGTTTCCAGAACTCTTCATTCCAAAGTCACGGAGGTAAATCTGACACCCAAAGACTGTGGAAGCTGTTCCTGCTCTGCCTTACCAGCAGTACCTGGGTGGGCTTGACTTGTTTTTGTTTGTACAGGAGCTTTGCTTGGTGGCCTCCCTGTGGTGTGCATGCATAGCTTCTTCTAACACATGGTTGTGTTATGGATACAGGTATGGTGAGTAGGTTGATGGGGTTTTTTTCTCTGTCATGCCTGATGTGACTCTGGTGGTTCATCAGCAAAACTGCAGTCAAGAGAAGTTTCTCTAAATGATAATATATAGGAAATTATACGATCACATAGTAAAATCTGCCTTTAGGCTGCTGCTACACTTGGCAGCCGAAGCAAAATAAAGCCACCTTCTGTTTGATGCACAGCTGGAGGGACTCCAGGTGGGCTGTGTGGCCTTGAGAGACATACCCTGCCAGGGTCAGATGTCCCAGGATACCCATTTACCTCCAGAGATTCCATCTAAATCCTCCAAACTGGAACAGCTGGTGCCTCAAGACTTAAAAATACCATCAACAAGAAGAATGAGGAGTCATCATTTCAAACAAGATGGCTGCCAACAAGAGCAGTGAGGCCCAGCTGAAAAAAATTACTGTAGTCACTTTGGAATTAAAATCACAGTGTCCAACAATGCTGTTAGATGTTACTTCAATTAGTTCTTCTTGGCTACGCTACAGGGACAGACGAATAAACCTCAAGGGGGATATTTGTGGTGGAAGATGAAGTACAAGAGATCCCTGCCCAGATCCAGAAAAGTCTTCAGACAGATATATTCTCTGGACTAGCCAAATCCCACAGCCCACAAGGAAAGTCAAACCCTCAAAGCTTGTCTTCCTGTTCCTTACAAAAGTGCTCAGATGCCTGATAGATGGTGAATTCAAATCAGGAAAAGCTCTGCACCTGGCTCCAATTGCAAATACCATGTACTGATATTTACACATCTCAAGTTATGAGAGGGAAAAAATATAGCTCAGTCAAAAGAATTCTTTGGGGGATGCCACATTAAAAATAATAATTTCCTGCAATTTAGCAAAACACATTATGGGACTGTATAAAAAGCAGGAAATCTGCCAGGTGGTTAGGACATAAACTTCTTAATGAAGTTTCTGGTTCAGCTCTACTTTCAGATCAGTGAGGAGCTGCATCTCTTCCAAAAGCTACTGGTTTGTAGTCTTCAACTTTCAACAGCTCACCTTCTGGGAACGGGAGACTTACTCCTATTTTCAGTAAGACATAATGAAAAAACGTTAAATGATAGGTCCAGGAGTCAACAGAGTGGAAGAAGAGATAAGCACATGATGATTCACACCATCTGTGTGATCACCCACTAACCCTTTTCCATTCTTCAACTGCCTGTACCCTTCCTATCTTCCCTTTCTTCCTCCCCTCTTTCTTCCCACATGCTCTTCCCTCCCACAGTTTCCACCACCCCGCCCTCCCTTTGATTTAATCCCTTATTCTCTATGCTCCTTTGCTCAGTTTCATGCACCACATGAATGCAGACCTCCCATGCATGAACCTGAAATGAAAAGTCTGTAATAAAGAATCAGTAACTGGACTTAATTGTCTGTGATTTTTCTGCAAAAGTTTGCAGTTTGTCCCAGAAGTTAAATTTTCCCCCTGATAGCTGAACCTTTTCTTTGCATGGCAGAAGGAAAGAGCCTGTCTGCTTATGAAGAATGTGAAAGGCAGATTCTGATGAACCCTCCCACTCCCTCAGCACATAACATCTCACTGAGAACACAAGGGTGTTGATGAGGGTATTCAGTCTGGAAAATGATAAATCACAGAGACAGCCAGCATAATAGGCAGACACATCCTCAGTTAGGGAGCACGCCTGGCAAGTGTGGATGTGTTTGCACAGAGTGATCACAACCCGAGTGCTCAGCACCCAATGGTGCAGGAAACCTCCAAGGGCAGCAAAAATGCCAGTGGAAAGGGGAAGTGCTGCCCAGGTGGACACCCACCTCAGCTCCAGTAACTGCTCCTAGAGAGTTGTTTGTCGTTTAATCAGTGCCACACTAAGTGGCTTTCACTGATGCTGCCTTCTTTGGCATGCAAGACTCGGATGTCCTTCCTCCCTAGCCAGCACGTCCAGCCACACTGTGTTTGTCACAGAGATTGCAAGGAGCAGAGGATGGGGAGGAAGGTGGGCACACTCATACCTCTGATTTACTTTCTGTCTCCTTTTAGCCCCTTCCAGTTGCCTCTCATCAGTGCTAGTGCCCACACCCCACCATCCCACACCCCCTCAGTGTCCTTCTTCCCAGCTTCCTCCAGCCATCCCACTGCTGCTGGTGGCAAGTCTCAGCCACTGTCTGGAGAAACAGCAGCTGGTGAGAACTGGTCCCTCTCCAGTATCATAGGAGTTGCCTCTAGGGCAGGTTGCCTTCCCATACTGGCCTTATTATGGCTCCTGGATTGCTCATGTACAGCAAACAGACAGACAAGTTTCATCCTGCCCACAAAGCCAGGCTCTGTCTGGGTATTCTCTCAGGCATCAGAAATGATTAATTCTTATATTCACAGGGGAACAGATTCAGCTGGAAGGCGGAGTAAGTCACAGATTAGTGGTTAGGCCAGTCTCTAAAAGAGATGTGAAATAGGAGTTTGTTAATGCTCCCAGGCAAAGGAGAGAACTGCAACTCTAGGGCAGTCCTGTGAAAAGGGAGTGATGGTGTCACACCAGCTTCACCATGATTTAAGTGGAAAAATAGCCAAGACTGTGCCTACTGGTACATGAGAGAGGAGGCTTTGAGACCTCCTAGAGCAGACCACCAGAGACAGCTCAGCACAGAAACTCTTGTTTCTGAATTCTGGTGAGGTACAAGCAGTTCATACATGAGACAGAAAACAAATTGCTGAGCCCTGTCAAAACTGAAGTGCTTCTGCAAATGTCTAGAGGCTGAACCTTCAGAACCATTGAAAAGCCAAGGATTTTAGAGGCCTCCCAACTGAGGTCATATCTGAGCCCTGGTCTGAAGGGTAACAATTTTGGGTGTGGGTGTTCATGGTCCACTGTGAATATCAAAGTCTTTCACATGATCTGGTCTTCCAGCCTTAGGAACAGATGTGATCTTCAATTGATGATGCTCCAGATTTGAAAAATCCAGGACAAAGTACAACAGCACATTTGAACCCATCTCAATTACCATTGAAAGAGTATGTTCCTGACACAGAAATTAGGCACAATTTGGGACATATTTTTGGTTTTCTCCTGGGTTCTATCTTGCAACTCTGCTTCTGTGAAGAACAGTAGAATTGCTTAAGTCTTTTGGACGCTCTTTGGAGTGTATGGTATTTAGCAACATACAGCTGAGTAAATTAAGAGGAAAACTTGAATTAGAGTTGCCTAGGTCTATATTTAGGATTAATATACTTACAAGTAAATGGGACTTTCTGATTGTTCACATATAGTCCTTACAAACACAGTGAATATAGATGTGTAAGTGAAACACCCCCATGTATTTCTAGTAAAATTAATTGTTAAAAATTGGGCGTGTTTGGGTCTATTGAGTCTTGGTGATGAGCATTTCCCACATCTATACAATTTTGGAGTTTACAAAATTAAACAGCAATGTTAAATTTATAGAGTTCCATTTTCAGCACAGACTGCCAAAGTTGCCATAGTTTTCAGGGTTTAAATGCAGTACACATACCTTTACAACCTCCCTAAGAGTCTACCAAAAATCATCAGTCACCAAATCATTTCATTCAGTTCTGAAAACACAGTCAGTAGATGAAGAGAAATAGGGGTGTCTTACTGCATGGAGGTTTGGTGAGGGATTGCAAGTTAAGGGGTGTGGAAATGGTGAACACTGTTCTCAAGGGAGTAATGCAGTACACTTGGAAAACGATGGGATTTTTCTGATGTCTTCCCTTTGCTCTCCGCTGCCCTTAGGAAGGCGTTTATGAAGGACTGTGCCCCCTGAACCACTGAGACCAGCACCAGCAGATCCACATATTTAAGCATGAGTTTCTTGACTCTGTTTTGCTCCCCTTTTGCAAGAACAATCTAATCTGTAAGATCAAGACACAGTCAAAATTTTGGTGTCAGTTGCTTTCTCTAAACAAAAGGCTCTAAGAAATATATCTGAAAACTGTGCTGAACTTTTGCTCTGCTCAGGAGAAATAAGATGCATGCATGGATGGATGGATGGGTAGACAGATGCACTAAACATTTCACCCTATTCTTGAAAGCTAATGGAAAACACATTTTGTGGCTTTGACAAATTAACAGCAGAGCAACCTAGTTTTATATCTTATTTCCTGTTTTTCTAGTGTGTTTTGGCTTGGAAAGCAAACAGACTTGTGCACAGATGAATAATGTGTTTAGATTTAGATTTGGCCAGAAAAGGAAGTCACGGAAGACCTTTTTACTTGGATGGAAATAATCTGTGTTACTCTGATGTTACTCTATGGGATTCACTTCTGTTGCTGCTTTCATAGCTGATTGCAATGTGCTAATGTCCTAGGGCCAAATCTCAAATGGCTCAGTGAAGACAGTGGGAGTTTTGACTGAGTCAAATCTAAAGGATATCTGAAGAAGGATGTTGGGATTTGCTTTGTCACAAGATCTTCACCAGCACCCTAAAACCTTCACACCCTGAAAAAAAAAGAAAAGTATTTTGGAAGAGTCCTAAACACTCTGCAACTGAGATGATTTCTGGAGAGCAAAGAGGCACTCAGGAAAACAGCTGTAGGAGTGTTTTCCAGTAACCCCACCAAATCCCAGTGCAAAGGGCATTTCAAGGACAGACTGGAGTTGCAGCACACAGCACTGATGTCAGGCAAGCTCTCAGGGTGTGCTGGGTAGCGGGCAGAAGACTGCCCATGTCAGACCAATCCATCTTCTCATGCTGGCCCCTCTACATGATTTACAAAAGAGGGATGATCTGTAGAGCAGGATCAGGAATTCAGTATTTCAGAAGAAATCAGCAGCTTTATTCTCCCCTGAGATTCCTGTTAATGAAAAGCAGAAACTTACTTATGCCTTAGCTTTTGTGGGTTTAATTACCATCCTTCTGTAGAAGGTATTGATCTGGGAGGACTAAAACTCCCGAGTCTCACCCTTACCAGGGCTCTTTTACAGTGTCAAAACCCTGTTCATCAGTATAAAGCCAAATTCATCGTTTTATGGGATTATACAATGGCCTCAGTTGCTATTTATATGCTTTTTAAGTAGTTGCATTTTTCAATAGATTTCAGGCCTATATAGCCAGAAAATATGAACTATATGGGTTTAAACTAGCATACCAACAAAAAGAACTTTTACTATTTTTAATCCCCCTATTTTTAAACTACTCTCATGAATCATCACGTTCTGGGGTCTCTGGGGTTTTGAAGGGTTGCGATTCACATCACTTCCCAGCTCCAGAGGGTGAGAACTGTTCAGTGTTCTCCTCTCCTTGAAATTTCCGTTAAGTATAAAGATTAGCATTAGACTGCTATGACAGCTTTATAATCAGAACTTCCTTTCATGAGAAGCTGGCTGGAGCCACAGATGTTTCATGTATTACATATCATAAAATACTCACCTGAATGTATAGATTATAGCCTTTCTTAGACATTAATCTGGTTTGGGTGTTAGCCAGCTGGACATTTTTGAGGCACTCTGTTTAATCAGCAGTCCTCTGCCTTCTCTTCATCCTTCCACAAGTATATATACTTATAGACATACAGAACAGCTAAAAGACATAATTCAGGAATTCTGGTATGAATATTTTGAATTATCAACATGAAGCATTGTATGCTTCAGACCTGTACATCTTCCTGAAAACAATACCGGCTCACTGGCATACACCATGTGGTGGGTTGACCCTGGCTAGATGCCAGGTGCCCACTGAAGCCGCTCCATCACTCCCCTCTTCAGGCTCGTGGGTAGAGATATGGGAGAGATGACTCACCCATTACTGTCACAGGCAAAATGGACTTGGCTTTGGGAAATTAATTAAATTTGTTACCAATCAAATCAGTGCAGGATAATGAGAAACAAAAACGAAACCTTAAAACACCTTTCCCCAAATCCTGCCTCCCTCCAGGGCTCGAATTCACTCCCAATTTTTTACCTCCTCCACACTAGCAGTGCAGAAGGATGGGGAATGGGGGCTGTGGTCAGTTCATCACATGCTGGTTTTGCTTGTCCTTACTCCTCAGGAGGACAACTCCTCACACTCCTTCCCTGCTCCAACACAGGGTCCCTCACACAGGAGACATTCCTCCATGAAATTCTCTACCATTGGCCCTTCCCACAGTTCTTCAGGAACTGCACCAGGGTGGTTCCTTCAGGAACAAACTGCTCCAGCATGGGTCCCCCACAGGGCCTGCTTGGACCCTGTGCCAGCATGGGATTCCCACAGGCTCATAGCCTCCTTTGGGCACCTACCTGGTCCAGTGTGGGGTCTTCCACAGGCTGCAGGTGGATCTCTGCCCCACCATGGCCCTCGATGGGCTGCAGGGGCACAGCTGCCTCACTGTGGGCTGCACCATGGGGTGCAGGGGAACCTCTGCTCCATTGCCTGGAGCACCTCCTGCCCCTTCTCCGATCTTGGTGTCTGCAGATGTTTCTCTCATGTATTCTGACTCTGCTCTGACTGGAATTGCTCCTGTGCAGTAACTTCTTTCCCCTCCATAAACACCTTATGTCAAAGGTGCTTTCCCTGATGGGCTCAGCCGTGACCAGAGCCTGGCATTGGCTCTGTTGGGCTTGGAGGAAGCTTCTGGCAGTTCCCTAAAGAAGTCACCCCTGTAGCCCCTTTGCTACCAAAACATTGCCTCACAAACTCCATACACATCAATATATGCACACACATTTTTCACATTGAGGGAAGTCAAACAACAGAACAGATTTTCCAGAGATGCTGGGCAGCCCCCATCTTTGGAAGTTTTCAAGACCCAATGGAATAACCCCAGAGTAACCTTTCATGAACTCACAGCTGATGCTGCTCAGAGCAGCCCCTGGGCTGCAGATTTCCTGACATCTCTTCCAGTTTCAGTTATCGGGTAATCCTGGGATTCTAGGACTATGTAGTGGATAGTCAGAGAGATACAAAATATATTTTTTCAATGGCTTTGGGGATAAATACTAAATAATCTACACACTGCTACATTATAAGTCCTGGTTGTGTAAATCGAAGAAATCCATACAATATCCTTGTTTTCCCTGAAGTTACAGTATTAATTTTAACTATTCCAACTAACAATGCAGAGTTTAAATATTTTTACAAAGTATCTTTAAAAATACACATAAAGTTATCTTTCCTCCCCAACCACCCTGGAATGCATAGGGAATAGGGAAAACATTTCAGTCTCTCCAGTTACCATAATTGCAAGCTCCCGCTACACAGGACTAAGAATGCTTTCAGAGTAGAGGTGTACCTGTTCACACACAGAAGGGTAGAAGTACAGGCTAAAACGCAAAGGTAGATCAGAACAGACAAAAGAATGATGAATGCAAGAGAGGAGAAAAAACATCTGGTGATATCTTCCCTCAGTTCAATACTGTTCGTTGCTGTCCTGACAGTCTCTGCTGCCAGCCACAGACACAGCATACAACTCCCACTGATTCCCTTAGAAAGCATTCCATGCCTCTTGTAATATGTTTGCTGTATTACCCATTGTTCTCAGGTTAATATTTCTTCCCTTTTCTGTTCCTTTCCACTGCCCTATAAGGACAGGATTTTTCTATCCCCTCAGTCTACAGCTACTCAGAGTTCACACCCTTTTCATCTTCGCTCTCAAGAGCTTTTGCAGTGCCCTTCCCAGAAAAAATAAACTTTCAGATTGCACAGTGATTAGAGAGATTATCCACATTAAGCACTCCCCTTGTGAGCATGAACACAACAAAAGCTCATTTAAGAAACTCAAGCACTGTGCTGTAACTGGGAGAGGTATCACCTGTCTCCTGCAGAAGTGGCCTTTTTATTCCTCTGTTCGATTTAATCAACCATTTGTGTCTATCATCTCACCAAGAAGCTCTTTTGCTTCCTGAGGCTTGCATGAGTTTCAAAAGCTGCTGCTAAATCACCAGAATGATTATATTAGTTTCTAGGGGATTTTTAGATCCCCTATCTGCTTACCTTATGCTTAGCCTATTCTGAGATCAAACTAATAATTAAAAGCTCACACCTATTTTTTATGTGGGTAAAGCATTACCTAAAATATCTGAAAGCAAACAGACGGGTCTGCTGTTTCTTCAGGATATTTCTCCCTGATGTTCCTCCCACCTTCATCCACATAGCACTAAAAAGACACAATATAAGATAGAACCTGAATAAATGTTCATTTACTTGGAGATTTGACTCCAGTGCAGAAGACTGTGTAAGTCATAAGTCTTTTTTGCATAATCATCCCCCTTTTTCAGCCAAGTTTCCTGTTGTCCCAACAAATTATCTACAGCACACAGATGATCCAATATTTTGTTTCTAAGATAAATATTTTGACATTTTCTCTCCTTTCAGAAAATACAGGCAATGAGTTGTTTTCAATTAAGGCTAAAGAGTTTGCTAAAGATTTGGGAGATGCTTTTGAAGTTGGGTAAAAAAACTGTTGAAAATTCTGATACCTTTGGCACAGCACCAATCATTACAAATGCAAAAACCCCATGTGATTGCCCATTACTGCCATCTCCAAGTGAAAGTGTGTCGAGGTTTGAAAACAAGCCAGTGAGAGACTCCAAGTCAGAAATACAATTTAATAGAAAAAGAAAAAAAAAAGTAAAATAAATGCAATGGCACAAAAAAAACCACTGACAGAGTCAGAATACAGCCTGACACCCTGTCGGGCAGGGTGTTGGTAGCAGTCCAAATGAAGTGGTCCTGTGGGAAGCGGTGATCCTGTAGAAAGGTCTGGTCTCGGAATGTCCAGCGGTGGCTCTGTAGCTCTCGTCCTCTGGGAATCCAGTGGAAAAGGCTGCCTGTGGTGTTCGAAATCTCAGTTTATATCCAGGATGGAATGCTTGGTTCCTCCCTCTGGGCGGAGCATCTCACAATGGGATGATGTAATTTTGTCGGTCATGTGGCAAGGCCTTGATGGGCCATTAACATAACATAGTCCGGAGGGGTTATCTATGAGTCATGTGGTGAAACCTCGATGAGCCCATTAACAGGAGATAGTCTGGAGGGAGGAGGCAAGGAACACCACCCACCTGGTGTCAACAGCTCATGTAGATGGCAATAGAATACACTGCAACCCAGGACAAATCGTCCCACTAAAATCTTCCCTCCTCATTTCTTAAGCTTTTATTTTAAGTGAATGTGCTTCATATGGTTTACGGCTGTTAAATTCATCATAGCAGGTGTAATATCAACATGCCTACAAGAAAACGGTGAGCTACTGAGTACTTAAATGGTGAATTTTCCATAAAAATTCAAGAAAAATTAACAAATAATGCTGGTAACTTCCATGTAAGTCATGGTCAATATAGTCACATATCAGGTAATATGTGAAATAAAAAAATTATTATAAAACTACTATTTATGGGAAGTGCACTAAATGCAATATAAAATATTTAGAATTTCTTCTACTTAAAAAAAAAAAAAACTCTAGATTAAGAAACATCTTTGACTGCATATGAAAATGTGTTTGTTCTCCATAATAGGAAATAGAACAATTTTCATTTTGATCTATGGGCCACATTTCCCTGATTATGTAGGTAAAAAATTTCACTTACTGTCAGATTAAAACTGAGTTAGAGGGTACAGCAGCTCAGTATACAAATTCAGCTCCTAGAAAACATTTTAAAACATAAGGCTTTAATTTTATACCAGTTTTGCATAGGTGTTCCATTCCTGCAAAAGAAGTATAAAGGACAAAATTCTTCCAGCCTCAGATGAAGAGAAAGCTGAAGAAACAAGTAAAGATCAGGGATAGGCACTCTCTTCATGAGTTTCTTTTTTAGGAAGTAAACTGTAATGTAATGCAAGTTTTGAGGGGCTAGAAAGGATATGTGCAAATACTGTGTTTTAGAAAATGATATAAGCAATTCAAAATAAACTTTCTCATAAGCAGAACTGTTAGTCTGAGTCATCCCAGAATCTTCAAGAGGTCAAAAGTGGAGAGCTACACTGCCTACCCATATGGAGGTGGTACTAAAGAATTTTTTTCAAGTCTTTTCATAACCTTGCAGGATTTGTGGAAGAAATAAAGAGCTTTATATAAAATCTGGCACAGTAGAATCAGAGATTGAGTACATACATGGCAAGCTTGTTTTAGTTCGTAAATCTGTTACGGTTGGATGAAAACAAAAATTCTGGCTATAAAATTAATATAGACACTATTATAAAAATATATTTTCAAGATTATTCTTTCAATTATATATATAGAAATGTCTTATAGTAAACTATAAATGTTCAGAGTTATATTCCTTAAAGCAGTACCCTGGATCTAAGGATTTTGTTACTTTTATTTCATATTCATAGTTCAATGATGTAATTGTATCATCTGATAAGCAAGTTACATATGTAATGCTTCAGTGAAATAGATTTAAAAAAATAGCAGCCCAAGAACATTCACACTGTTTGAATTAAGGCACCTAGTTCAGGAGCCTCCTGTTAATGGAGTGAGTAACGTTGCTCTGAAGGTTACACCAGGGAATCTTGCTTAGAAGCCTTTTACCAATAATTATGCAAAGAGTTTAAATATGAAGTATATGGCAACTTTGAAACTACAGTGGACATATTTTCCTTCAAAATTTACCTTGCAATTTTTTATTTTAAAATAGTCCGTGGTAACTGCTCTTTTTGGAATAAAAACCATGCCTGCAGTTTGCACTTATCTAGATTCACTCTTTTACTGTTTCAACTATTTATCTTACCCGTTGTTTACTACGTCAAATTATGTCAAATTATGTCTTGAATAGTTGCCCATTTGAGGTTTCCTACATGACTGTTTATGTGGCAAGGTAAGAAAAAATAAATCAGTCTTATGAAAAAAACATATAATGAAAAACAGTTCTGAGGATTTTCCTTGTTTGCATGGAAGTATGCTCTTTGCTTTCATTCTGGAAATCTAGTGTACTCTACTGTAAATGAATCACAGTCATTTTAGCTTTTGGAAAGGCTTTGTGAAGTCTTTGCCAAATTAATAGTATTCCTAAGGCAGCAATATCTTGTTCTCCCAGACTTTCAGATTTAGCTGTTGTTGTCTTAAAATTCTTTTTGTTATACTAGAAAAAAACCCTGTCCTTGCATTATAGGAAGTACTACCAGCAGCATAAATGGTTTGATGAACACAGACATACAGACACAAATAAAATACGGTAAAAAATACTACAGTCCTTTCTGTATTTCTTTTTTTAGCACTAGGAAAAAACCTTACACCTCAAGATCTGGTTTTATCTTGGCTGTGTATCACTGAAGAAACAAAGGTCCATACATAACTAAAATTATCTTGAAGAAAGTGATGACCCTGATGGAATGCAGTAGCTGCCACAGCTGTATTTCAGTATACACTGGACAATAAAATGATACATCATGGGAAGATTTACATCTCTTATGCTTCCTTGTGAAATTCTTCCCCTGCCCCTTGGAGAGATTCAATTTGTCTTTTAAATATATTATCAAGCCCAGAGAATTGATTTATTTAGAGCTCTGTGATTTTTCTCAATACACCAGAAAGAAGTTTAGTAACAAGAAAGAGGTTTAGTAACAGCTAGAAATGCCTTATGTTTGCCTAACCATCTTTATTTTGGATATCCAATATTAAGGGCCTTTTCCAAAGTATATATGGCTTAACAGCAAGAATCACTTTAGACCGAGCCTTCACTCTGTAAAACACCAGAACAATCTAAATAATAGTGTAGAGGAATGTGAACTGTTTTCTTCAAACGGGATATGCAGGTATATCTGAGATAAAGATATATTCCCTATATAATGCAAGCCTCCATTCTAACACAGTCCCTATGGGAACGAGGTGAAGTTTGGTCTCTCTCCTCTTTGATTTTCTATTTAGAAATATGAACAACATTGCTATCCTACCTCCTGGGATATTATGAGACCACAATCAGTAACTAATTTTGGGGTGCTCCAGTATTGGGGATATAAAGCCAGATATACAATTCTAGCTCAGATAAGTCATATTAATGTGTGGATACTAAGTGCTTGCAGTTCCAGGATGTGTGGATACTAAGTGCTTGCTTTCCAGGATGTCATCCTCCCAATTTACAGCACGACATGATTGTTTCAGTTCGTAATAAGAAGATTGAAAGTTTAGATCATTATGTTATATGTTGCTGATAAGAGCCCAAAACTGTAACAGAAATTAATAAAGAAAACAAGATGCATGTGTTTTCAGGTGAAATATTAAAAGTAACAAAAAAACTCCCTGAGTAGAGAAATGAAAGCAGATGGAAAAACTATTATATAAATGCATGATTCAGAGTTTTCTTAAGGAAACAATTTGATCTGAAAAATCTAAAACCAGAATTCAGCCACAACACAGATGGATGCCAAAAGCCTGATCCTTACTCCTTGTTGCAGTGTTTTTCAAAATTGCTCAAAGAATACTATTCAGAGGTTTCTGAGATCCCCAGTCCAAATGACTTAGTCATTTGACTTAAGTTACAGTGCCATCTAATGTAGTAATAGGCACAGAGTTCAGATCTATTCTAAAATTTTCCTCTCCTGAGCTTATTTTTCAATTCCACTGTAACTGCAATCAAATCAATCTATGAGTTTACAAGCACTCAAAATCATATCAGATATGAATATAAATGAAGGACATTCAGAGTTAAAACAGCAAAGTTAGAATACAGTTTTAGGAAACCTGACAGACATACAAACTACAATGAAGACTTTTTGAGGGTGTATAAACCTTGCTTCAGAGTTCAGGATGGCCAAACAGAAGGCTTTTTTCTATACTCTACTCTATTGAATGTACTTTCTGCTAATCTTAAATGCCTTCCTCCCAAAAAAGATGTCACGGAGTTGAATTTTGTGCCCATCTGCCAGAGCATGGATGCAAAGTTGTAGATTTCCATGCACAGAAACCCCAATGTCCCAGTACAATGAGCATACATTAAATATTCCCAGTACAATGAGCATACATTAAATATCACAGTACATTGACTTTGCAATCTGAAAGGCAGAACTGGGCATGAAAACCTTGTCATTTAAATGTAGATAACTGGAACACGCTGAAAAGACAGATGTTAGTCAGAGGTAGTTCCCCTGATTCAAGCAAGGTGAAGACAGGTAGAGTAGTCTTCAGAGATCTTTCAGGCATGTTGGTATCATGACTGAGACATAACCAGCTCTTAGGACAGGTGCAGTTGATACACAGCTCACAATTTTGCTGCCCATGTTGCTGTAGTCTGGACAGCCCTGCAGAGTAATCAGTGATGTGCAATCATCTCATTTTTCTACACATTTGTTAAACCAGAGGTAATTATGTTCCAGAGACTCTCTTATGCAAATGTGTAAATACACACGTAAATACATACCGGAATGAAGCAAAAGGTGCTAGTACTATTACTGTATCAGGCTTTAGTTTTCTAGATGCAAACAAAGAAACCATGACCCTGAAAAGTGAATGAGCTTTTGTAGTATATGATTTCTGTTTATACTCCAGACCATATCCACTAATTTACTGAACCTGCAGCCAAGTGGTATTTCATATTTTTCTCAACACCTTTGCTTCCAAGTACAGTCAGGAGAATTCACATACAAAATGTACCTGGTTGCATCACCAAAGATCAAATTTAATACAAGACTATACTGCTTTGTGTCTTAGACCGATGGGGCTCCCTTCTCTTTGCTGTCTGCTTTTTCAAACCAGCCTGCCCTTCCTGCTGATGCCTCAGACATTTTGGCAGCTGACAGTTGCACAGCAAAGGCTGCAGAGATTTACAGCTGGTTAATTCCCTCTTTCCAGTGAACTGCATTGTGCACCCTGCTCCTTTTCGCTTGTATTGTGAATGACTCCCCTGTTGGAAGTTTTATTGAGCAATGGAAAACAGACCTTAATAAAACACATGATACTGTAGTTCATTGAGAGGTCATCTCATACAAAGACTGATACAAGTCAGTTGTGTCTCAGATGGGGCTTCCTAAGGATTTAATTCCGTATCAGCTTGTTGAGTTTGACCCTGGGCAGTTTAGTAAGCTGGTGTGCAAAATGTTACTGCTTGAAAGCACTTTTGTTTGAAAGTCCACTGTTCAACATATTTATAGCATATATACCTGACGAAAAAAGAAAAACAAACTTTCAATGGCTACAGCACCAGAACTTCTGGAGGAAGAAAAAACCAACAAAACGTCAACAAAAAAGACAACCTAAGGTGCTAAGCAAGGCCTTATTTTCACAGTTGTTTGGAACTGGCATAAACCAGAATCAACACTGAAAGAAGTCACCATGTCCTTCTCAGACCCTTGTGTGTGCAGCTCCCACCACTCCCACCTACTCACACAAAGGATCCTAAAGCCACATGTCAGCTTTATTCTTTTCACCATCTTGAGTCAGATGACTGCTGTGATCCAGTTCACCACGGTCTACACAAGTTAGGACTTTACTGCTAATTAAGAGAGTGCCAAGTGGTGCAGAGGGACTTGCAGCTACCTTCTTTAAAGCTATTTTCTTTACAGCTGGTCACCTCCAGAGAATGTCTCCTTCCTCTCCACAAATTCCTGGCCCTTGGTCTTACATTGTTCACATATAGCACCATTGTGGCCCCAAGTTATAATTGCTCTTTTGTCTGTTTTTCCTCAGTTCAAAGAGTCTGAAAGAATGGGATGGCCGCGTTGCAGCTTACCAGGAGAGGTTTTTTATTGCATGAAACAGTGAGCATGTGTTGCACACTCTGTGATAACATGGGCAGGGAGGGCATTGATGATAGAATAGAGGGACCCAGAATTAACAAAGTCTTATCTGTCCTACCCAGTCAGGGGTATTCAGGATTAAATTGCATCGTGAGCCAGCCGATGCACAGAGGGAAGGTGCAGGCAGAAGGAGGAGAGGCTGCAGAAGGCCAGCCCCCCTTCCTCCAGTGGCAGTCTCCACTTGAGTGCTTGGAGGACTTCAGCTGCTCTTGGAAGGCTGCTGTGAATGTCGTAGCAGTGATGTGTAATAAACTTATCTTAAAGAAAGGGTATGTAATTCCAAGGAGTTAAAAACTGCTGAGTTGGCTTTGGCAAATGTAAAAGATGGGTGAACACTGGTGGGCATAAGTTCAGAAAACAAATCACTGAGTTTCAGTAAACCAGGGCTCTGGTTTGCTGCTCAGGGCAGAGCAATTGAGTCTCTATCATGGACTCAATCCTGTCAACTAAAAGTTGTTGCACTTCATCTGTGCAAAATTATATGGTGGTAATACTGAATCTTTACATGTTCAGCCTTGGGGCAGAGACTATTATTTGAAGTGTGTGGCAGTGGACAGCAACCTTAGTGTCTCTGCTAAAAAAAAATACTGAGTTTGTCTTCAGAGCTATTCATTTTTAGTTGCCATAGAAACAGCCATCAGAGCCATTTTATATCTGGCTGACAAACCTCACATTTTCTGATCCCTCTTGCTTTTTTTGCTCCTTTTTTTTTTATTCTTTCATGTCTGACTTTTAATTCAATGCAAAATGTCTGACAGAGACATAACTCCTACCTGAAACAAAGATACACTTTCTTATATTTTTGTCTGTGAAATTCTCCATTGTTCCTAATATGTATGTTCTCAGTTCACAATATAATTGAAAATAAAGACAAGGAATAAAAACACACATATAAAACAAAATTACAATTATAGGTACTGGTTTTTTTTCCTCTTGCATTAAAGTATCAGATTAATATTAGGATGAGATCTTTCTTCTAATAGATTCATAACTGTTTTCCTAGTTTGCTCCTCTTCAGTTATCCCAAATGGATTCCAAGCACAAACCAGGAGTTTATATTTAGTTACTTGCATTTTAAATTAGTCAAATCACATTTTTATGATTGTTTTCATTGATTGAGGTGTTCTTCTACTATTTCTGAAATTTTCTAGTTTGCATTTTTTCTTTAGTAATGATATCTTGTGATCTCACACCTGCAGGAAGAGAAAAATCAATGTTTTTTAAAATGTCCATTCATTTTGAGGAACTCAAGTACATAAAGATGCTAAATTTCCCCAGTGTTTACTGACTACTGCTGATACTGCAATGACTGACATTCTAGATGTTTGATTCTGACAAATTCAAGAGGTGCTTTTGGAAATTTGAACTCAAATGTCTCCTTTTGATTAAAATAAGTATCATGTACTCTTACCTAACTTACAGACAGAGCGTTAATGAATATATCATAGCACTTGTAAATGATATAATAAATTCAGATTTAAAGTGTTGTAAAAATTCTAAATATTTACGAGTGTTTTGTGCATTTTCTGTAACTAAAAATGAATTTGGGCTAATTCAGAATGAGACCTTCTATGCCAAAAGTTAATTATTACATATATAAATGTTTAATTCCTAAGATATCCTTAAAATTCCTAAATAAATAATCTTGTTGAGAATAAGGAATACTTTTCTTCCACTAAGCTGTTAACAGCAAAAGGATGTTCTATTCAGACCCATGAAAACAATGCTGAAGCAGTCCTTGAGAGTGGCCTTGAAACCCACAACTTGGCTGTATGACATACAAGTATTCTGCCAGTAAGCCTGGTGGTATCAGCTCAACAGTGCACATGGCTTTCGTCAATTCATATTCTGCTTATTTGCTTCCCTTTGTGGTGCTTAAATCCAAACCTCTGTCCTGTAACCACGGTAATCAGTGCACACGTAATTGTTTTATGGTGTGGGCAGCAGTTGGTGGCTCCTCCTCTGGGGTGAGTCCCTGAATTGTAGGGCGGCAAGAAGCTGCCATGGGACTTACAATGATTATTTATTCTGCGGTGTCCTCAAGACCAACCCCCCTGGCTATCTGTGCAGCTTCATGTCCCTGGAACTCTTAGGGCTTGTTGGAAGGAAAACCCGAACCTTCGTTCCTCTCTGCTGCCTGTGCAGGCAGGATGGTCCCTGTGAAAGCTGCAGATGAGAGTGACCGCCGATCCCCGTAGCACTTCTGCAAAGGTGCCTGGCACAGCCCAACCCGCTGCACCTGCCTGCCGCACCCCAGCACAGCCACGCCTGGAAATGGCAGTGGTACCACGGGGACAGCCTCTCCTTGGTGACACTAATGAGACACTCGGCTTTCCTGGTGCAGCCGCAGCAGCGGGATAGGGCTCGGGACTTGCTGTACCATCCCTACAGCAGCAGCGACGGGCTCACAGAGGGCACAGGCAGGGGCACGTCCCCTCTGACCCTTGCTAAGTGCTCCAGTGAACATCGCTCAGCAGAGCTGCAGAGACCTGGACGAGGGCCAGAGAGGGAAGGCTGGCCTGCTCTTTGAATTAGCTACATTGCTTTCCAGTACCAGACTGATTCTGCTTAGTTGTAACACAGAAGTTATAGACACTGCCCCTCCTGAACTCTGCAAGTGTTCAAGTTTTAAAAAAACCAAACCTGAATATTACGGAGGAGGCTTCTCTTCTCTGCAGCTGTATCTGTAAATAGCTGAGTTTGGAAAAGAGGAAGCCTGGAGAACGGAGCTGTGCCAGCCTGTGCTCAAAGCACTAAGGCACGTACAATGCATGAGTGAGCAGTGAGGATTTTATCCAAGTTCAGAGTGACTCCTGGTACCAGAAGTAAACAGAAACTATGTAACCAAGTTATCCCTGAGCTGAAATTCTTTGAAATATCAAAGAACATCTTAAAGTGATCTTCATAGTGCTGTTCCTTTGTTTGTGTATGCATATAGCCCATTCAGAGAAAGAAAGTTCTGCTTAATGCAGTTAACAAGTTTAGGAGGTTTCAGTCAATTTAGAAGAGGAGTTGAACTGCAGAAAGGTATTGCAAAAAATAGATTAGTGATGATCTTAAGGATAAAAATGAAATTTTGGAGACAGGTTTTTACACAAGGGAAAAGGAAGCTATCAAAAAAAATAGGATATGATATAAGGCTGGAAATTCAATTTCATACTTTTTCTGAAGGTAACTGAGCCCTCTGATTAGCAGCTTATATGAAAGTGGATTCAAATGGGGTAATTGAATTTATTACCACCTTTTGCACTATACTTACCTCCTCTAATACACTTTTCTGCCTTGAGGGTTAGAATATACATGCCATTTGCAAATCATATCCTGATTAACCATAATTTTCAACGTGGCTCTGAACCAGGGAGTTCACAGTTGAACTAAGAGAATCAGCAGACTGACAGGCAGTTATAGGGAGGGGAGAAAGATGGAACACAATGCTCACATGTATGAGCCCAAAACAATTTAATACCTATAAAAACACAACTCTGAGCAAGTGATGAATAATGCCAGCTATTTTCCTACAATAGCTATGTCAGTACGAGTTCTTGTAGATGCCCTTTGGGTGCAGTTTTATATTACACTTAATCCAATCTAACTGTGAGCCACAACCAAAAGATGAGGTAATATTCCCTCTTTCCCAGGATAGGCTGTTGCTACCTTTGTTGGGAACACAGTTGTCTCTTTTCATGTCAGCCTGCAGTTACACAAGAGTTAACAAAACCTGAAATTTTGGCCTCTGAAAGCAATTATGCAGATTTGTGCCTATTTGCCATCTCATTTCAAATACGACATTTTTTCTCACTTCTTGTCTGTGGAGATTCATAAACTAAGGCATTTCAGTGGAAAAGACAATTTCTTACAGCTTAGGGTGTACAGACTTTTACCATTTGGATTATTTTACTGGGAGAAAAACAATAAAGGGCCTGCAGAGTGGCTCCAAGAGGATTTGGAAAGATCAAAGCCTTAAAGTAAAGAAACAAAACATATTTAATGCAGTTGGACTGACATAGCTAGGACATAAGTTTATATAACAAAACATACACTGCACTTCTCAACTAAGCTGAGGCCTCTTCTGAGTACTATCCTGATTAACACAGCACTTTTTTATATCTTATCTTTTCACTTTGTTGTCTATAACATTACTGCATTAACAGTTTATGCTGATATGGGCACTTCAGTGTGGGATTGCAAGACAGACAGGGATGATCTGCACATAAGTCCAGGACCCAATATGATGTCAGGACACTTTGGATGCTGATCCACACACTGTGAAGTACTCCCAGTCATGAAATTAGAAATTTGAGTCAAGCTAAAAATAACACTTTTATTCATTGCATTGATGCTTTTACATTATTTTAATTCAGTCTGAGAAGCACAAGCTTCTTATTGTCAGCTTGTGGTACAGTAAAAAAAGGAGATTTATTTTTGGATGTGGAACATAACGTACAAAGCGGAACATAATCTATTATGTAGAGTATTATGTGCACTGCGCTTTATGTACCAGGAGATGTTGTTTTTAAAAATCACCTGGAGCTTAAACGTGGATCTGGGAAACAGAACACTCATTCAAAATTAATTTGAAGCTGTCTCGCAAACCTAACAGTTCAGAATGCGCAACAAAACAAACAAACAAAAAGCCTAACACCGAAAAGAAGAACAACGCTTGATTTGACACTAATTATCTACACTTTGTGATGTTAAAAAGAGAGCTCCGCAGCAGCACAGTAGCGAGCCCTGGCTGAATGCAGCTCGGCGTGTGCCTGTTCCGCGTCCCTTCCGCACGTTTTGCTGCGCTCCTGAGCCCATAGCGCGCCGCCGCTCTGAAGGCGCTCATTTTCCAGCCGGTCATTACGGGCCGTGGCTACCAAGCACCAGCGCGCTCGGACGGTGCCGGAGCCCCCTTCCCGGAGCGAGGCGATGCGGAACACGCGCCTGCCCCCCGCACGGCCCTGCCC
>VZRO01003914.1:972435-1012437 GCA_013397915.1 Daphoenositta chrysoptera | reverse complement strand
CCGGCGCCGGGAGGGGGCCGCTGCCGGCGGGCTGGACGCGCCGGGGGCGAGCACCTTCCTTCCCTCCCTCGCCTTTTCGCTTCTTACCGGCTTTCTTCCCTCTCCGCCGTTCCGTCTCAGGGGCCGCTCCAGAGGGCTCTCCCGCGCCCGCTCGGCGGACGGGACCCTCCCGGATGCGGCGGGGAGAGCGGGCCCTTCCCGCCGGCGGCGGAGGGGAAGCGCTGCCATTGTTCGCAGATGAATCAAAAAGCCGCCGAGCGGTGGCTGTTTCCCGGCCGCGCTTTGCGGGGGAGGCGGAACTAGTGCGGCTTTATTCTGCAGCGCTGGAGAAAGTATCCTGCTTTTTATATTTTATTTTTTTTGTTTTCCTTATTCGTTATTCGCTTCCATTTTAAAATGTTGCGCAAGCCTTTTTTGAGAGGACGAGTTCATATTTTGTTGAGGAAATGGGGATGAAATAAATAACTTTTCTGGATTATAAGTAGTCCACTTTTCTAGTCTTTTTTTGGTTTTTGCCACTCATCTTTACCAAATAGCCGTGGGCCAACTTTCCTACCGAAACACGATGTTTGTATCAGTCTTTTCATGCCATCTGTCCTGTTAGCGAGTCCTGCACTTCTGCAGGTTGAGTTGCCCCAGATTGCTTTGTTCCTGCCCTGGAGCATAAATAACCGGGAACAACTGCACTTTCACGCACTTACAGGACACAGCTGTATGCCAGCTTGACCTGCAGAGAACTGGGAAATCAGTAATTCCAAAAATAGTTTTGGAATTCACAGGTAATTTGTAACTTTCTCAGTAACTTGTAACTTTCTCAGAAGACTTAATTTCTTCAGATATCGATTAATACAATAATTCTTAAGTATTAGTAATCTTATAAAAGTATACTATGAAAGAATGTCATACTAAGAGGAAGATGATGAAAGGGGCTCATTTGCTTTTAGTTTGTCTGCATGTGAAGGTTTCTCCCTGACAGCTGAAGAGCCATTATATGAATTTAAACAGGAATGAACCTTAGGACAAACACCGTTCAGCAGAAGAGTACATTTTTTGAGATTCTGTGATAACTTGAGTTTGGTTTAATAAACTCTAAATAAAACTGATAACAAACCAGGTTTTTCAGGGGAAAAAACCCTCACTTGAATCTGGTAGTGTTTGTGTAAATTCATGTGTGCAGAAGCCCTCGGAGTAGAATAGTTGTGTGCTCTAAGTATAATGGAGAGAGGTAGTGCCAGAATGAAAGTGATGGGGATGATCTGTTTCACTCACACAGTCCTGGTCTACTCAGATTGTCATTACTGTTGATATTCTCTGTGGCCATGGTGGTACAATTGAAGAGAGTCTGGTGATAATTTAGTTTAGCTTATTCCACCATGCAGGGAACCCTTTTGCATTTTTGACTGTATTCAACCCAGTTGCTTCCCTGCTGGGTTTGGATTTCTGCAGTCTGTTGCTTCAGTTCTTAAATCTTGCAAAATATAGGGCAGAAAGGTGAGAAGAGGCTAGTGCCCGTTTTTCATTAGCTTGACTTTAAGGGTTTTGTTGGTTTGTTTTAGGGGGGGTTTTCTTCTGTGTTTTCATCTGTTTCACATACCCCCAAAAAACTGCTGGTTGTTCTTGTCCAAATTTAATTTTTGTGACTTTGTAATTAAAGTAAAATTGTTTAACTGAGCAGGTCTTGAGACAATGTAAAATTTTTCCTGTGAGACATTGATGCTTCTGCACCTTCCCATTTCCTTCTGTCATATATGAAAGAAGGCAAGTTGTTGTATTAGTAACCTCTTAGTTCTGACATCATAGAGAAGGCTTGTCTAGAAACTTTTATTCATGAATTACTGTTACTGATTTGAAGCTGACAGCTTAAATGGTTAAGGTGGAACATAGTTTTGTGGATGTATGAAGATGACAAGAAAATGCTTTAGGGAGAAAGCGATTTGCATTATTAATTTTTTTCTGTAGGGGGCATTTTACAGAACACCATATTTGTAAAAAAAAGTATCTTTATATGTTGAATCAACTATTGTTTTTTGATTTTGTTGCTCTGTGTTAATTTGACTTGCTAATATTTTTTTGAATTGGACTATAGAAACCCTTTCCACTGGTTTTGGCAGTAACAGGGACTGAAAAATAAACTGTGGAGCTTTGGTGTTCTTGTGGATGCAGTATATAACTGTATTAATACCCATGCTGGGACAAACCTTCTGTTTGCATCTGGAGTTAACCCTTCATTTAGGACTTGTGACTGGATAAACTTCCCTTGGTTGTTCTGTCGCGTTCTGGGCCTCAAGGTACTCATCCTTGAGGCTATTCTGGGATTTTTTAAAATGCCTTTTTTCCAAGAGAAAGAGGGGAGGGATGTTCTGCTTGATTAGCACTAAATGAACCATAGGTTATAAAGGTGAAATAAAGACCACAGAGCCATGGGTTTACAAGATGGCTAAGATGGATGACAACTGTAAACTGTCTTGGGTTGTATTTACTGTTGGGTGCAATGAGCTGACTAACTTGATATCAGATCTTTTTAGTGAAAATGCATCTTTCTTATTCCATCTGAAGCTCATCGTCTGTCCGTGTTGCCTCTTACTCTTTTATTAACTTATTGTTCATCATAATCATATTTTTTGTCCTTGGGCCAACAGCTTTAGTCAATTTGGCTCTGACCAATTACAGGGGTTTTTTTAATTGTGTGTCCTTTTCTTTCTCTTTTTCTTGGAGAACTTGGTTGAGTAATTTTTCATTATTTTCTTCTAAGCTGGCTGGCCCATCCAGCAGCCTTTTCTATTTATTTAAAGTCTCATTTTGAGATGACAGCATCATAAATGTAGTACTTCCTGCATGCATTGCTTGTGCCCTGTTAAAAATAGGTATTGCATGGAATATTTTACCTTGAGCATCTCCCTACATGTATCACATCTTGCTCTTCAAGAGAGGGAGACCTGTGCTGCTCGTGAGAACTGTTACCTGTGTACAGATAGCTGGGGATGGCATTCTCTCGAGGGCAGAAGACCCTCAGGAAGGCTGGGGTGCTTTAGCAAATGTTAGGCTGTGGTTTTATGCAGAAAACCCTAGACTGTTGCTGCATGATAGAGTTAATAAGGAGCTTGTGCAGGAGGCCAGTTTGGGTCTGACTTAAGGCTGCCTGCCGCTTCGGACGGCAAACTGGGTTGTTTTCTTATGTTCGTCAAGATTTGACCGTGCATTGTCAAGTTCCCTGATGCTGTGATCAGCTTTGCATTTCCCTAGCTGGGGGGGGGGGAGTGGTTTTTTCCACGTGCGCTCATGCATGTAGTTAAACAGTAAAAACCTTTTATTATACACATGTATACATATAAAAGTCTTTCTGATCAGGAAGCAGATGCAAAAGAACTTGAGGATATCTTATTGCAGTGAAAAAGGAGCTTGCTTTGTTTATACCCTTAATGAGTAAACTTGAATTGTGGATATGTCTAAACATGCCTGTAGTGTTTTATTTTGATGTTTAAATGCTAACAAATTAGGAATGAAAGAGTTTTGACTTTATATTTTGTAACTGGATAATAAAAGTTATTTAGATGGAATAAGCAGTTAAGGGGCTAATTATCTGAAAACTACAGTATCTAAGGAATGTGTTAGTTACTGTCTTGACTTCAGATCTGTAACACAAAGGAAGTTTTTTTTGTGTGTGATAAATAACAAAAGCTAGCGTTTAGTGGCCAGTTAAAGCCAGTTATTAAAAACAGCCTTTATATTGGAAAGACAGGTGTCTTATCATGGGAGGGGATGGACACATTGTGGTATAATAAATTTCTACTCTGAAGGGCTGTCCTGGACATAAAAAACTAAGCTGGCAGACCTGCATGTGTTATAAAATATGTACACAATATGTTATGGCATATGCATTTTGCCAGTTCTGCTGAAAGGGCCCTGGGAAGACAGTTTCTGTATATTGGTACATATCGAACTCCAGAAAAACTTGAGACCTTCTTATCTGGTACCTCTTTGCTTTGTTTGAATGTGAACAGTGATACTCTGTACATTTTGTTTATATTTTTGACTGCTTGTGAATTTTTAGTTACAAGGGATCAGGTTGCTTACATTTTAGTGCTGTGTCAGTTGTAGAGCCAAGAGCATTTGTGCCTATAGAGTAAACATGAATCTTATGGTCTAACAAACTTGTCCACTGTGCTGGATGTTTCTGCCATAGGCAGTTTGCTGTTTTAGAAGTATCAAAGGGCACCTTATTTGTTAATGTTCCAGTTTGTATGTTCAGACAGTTAATCAAAACCAGAAAGATTTTTGTTTATGTCTTTACCTTGTTGTTCTTCAGGCCCTACAAACTTTTTTTCTTTTTTGTTTTTTTTTAAGTGAGGATACTAGCATGTGTTTAAAGTTTTTGACCGCAAATATTGTAACTTGAGTGAGAAAGGCAAGGGGGAAGCTGGATCGTTTGTTTTTATTTTTTTTTCCAGAAGCAACAGGAAATATTTTTCATGACACTTTATTTACCTCACTGATATTTTAAAGTGTGTTTTTGGAGGTGTAAGTTAGTGTTTAACTCTAAAATTGGACAAAGTTCTGCAGAAAAAGCAAGTCTAACAGATGTATGGACAGCTTAAAGAAACTTTGCTTAACCAACAACAAAAGCCATTTCCAAAACAGCACTTGTAAAGGAAGTGAGTGGTTCTGTGCAGCTCAGAGGAGTATGACTGCTAAGTTTCAAAAAAGAAATAACATGTTTAGTTTGTCCCTTCTGGACATGAAGTTCCATGTGTTTACGGCTTTCATATTGGAATGTTTCGCCCCATTCCACTCATTATTACAGAATGTGGAATTTCAGTCCTGATTTTATGATAAGGTATTTCAGAGCATGGTCTAGTTAAAACAGACTTTGGAAATGCATTGCTGTCTGCTTTGGTTTTAGAAGGGGCCAGAACAGCAGTGCTCACTTTGTTTCTTAGCATGTTTATCTGCAAGATTGTGAATTACAGTAATTGAGCAGAAATAATTTCTGTTCATGCTTGATGTCCTTCTTGTAACTAAGGAAGTTGGAAGAGGTCAGAACTGGTTCCTACTAGAGGCAGAGCATTTGTTTAAATAGCTGAGAAGAGAAGTAACACTTCCTGTACTTTTTTTTCCTTTTCTGCATCTAGAAAGGAAGGGTGTGTTTAGGTAAGTTTCCACAGAACATGTACGAAGGAAAAAGGGTTGTTGGATCTTGTGCAACATCCACCAGGACACCTCTCTTCTGTCTACACTTGGAGCTGCTGGTTCAGATCATTCTTAATCATCTAAGCACACACCTTGCTGACAGATTGGTAACTGAATGAATTCCATGCTGGCTGTAAAACCAGCGCAATGTAAGAAGAAATTATAGTGAACAACATCAGGTTTTCTCTTGTGTCTTTATTTATTTAAATTAAGACATTGGTGCTATTGGGCACTTTGCCTGCCCTGCCCCTCTCTCAATTACATGCAGACTCTGCTGCCTTAATAATTCTCTCCCTCCACTGATGGTGACCTGAAACGATCTGTTTCAAGGAGTTTCCTGTCGCTAGGGGAGTGCAGCAGAGCTGTGGGCTGCTGCCCGCTCTGGTATTTTGGCAATGCTGACTTCAGAGAGATAGGTTAGTGCACATACATCTGCTGTAAAATTGGTGATTGTCTGTTTGCATCTGTTTACCAAGACTAAATTCTACTTCCCTGAAGTCATCATTCATATACACAGATAACTAGAATTACTGCACGTTTAGCAGAGGACTTCCTTAATTGCCTCATGACATCAACCCTAATCTAGCTGTAAGATGTTGTGTTTAGGCCTGTCTCAGGCAGTTCTGTGAACCTGATTTCATTAGCTGTGGTGATAGGAGGAATCTAAACTGAGAACAGGACAGACTAGGTGAAATATGAAGCCCTTAATTTAATAGTGATAAGCTTACCTTAAGAAGGAGATTTTTCTACTGAAGTTTATTGGGACAGTGCAGGTTACTGAGGATTAAATCTACTTGATTGACAATGCCAAAACTCAGTTTACCTGAGTAAACAGTTTACCTCTGTTTGTTGGGTTTTTTTTTAAAATTAGCATTATTTGTTTCAGTTAAATTTTCCCTGTATGAGCATACAGACAGGGGATCTTGTGATCATGATTGTGGATATACTGGGTTTAACAGCAAACATTGTTAGCTTTGCAGCCTGTATTTTGTGGAGTCCAGCTTGGTTCTCTCTAGCTGCCATATCTGGTACCTTGAACTGTTCTGTCTAGGATGCTTCTGTGAGGTTCTAGATACAAATTCATAGTGGATGCTGAAACATCTGTGATACCAAAACCTGGTGAGGCAGTTTCTGTTCTGGAGCAGGGTATGAGAGTCCAGTAAACTGAGGGGGAGTTGGCTTAGAGGGGCAATTGCTGCTTGCGGATGGACTTGGGCATTGGTCAGCACATGGTGAGCAATTGTATTATGCATCACTTGTCTGTCTTGTCCATTATTTCATCTCTTTTTATTGTCTTCTTTTTCATCATTATTGTTATATTATATAATTAATATATAATCACAACCAATATTATTTTTATATTTTACTTTATTTCAGTTATTAAGCTGTTCTAGTCTCAACCCACAAGTTTTACCTTTCCACCAGTTCTCTTCCCCTCTTCCTCCACAGGATTTGGGGGGGTGGAGTGAGCAAATGCCTGTGTGGTACTTAGTTGCCGGCTGGAGTTAGACCACAATAGCCCTTTTTTTGTCACCCATCGTGGGGCTTGACAGGTTGAGAAAACAACAAATCTGACTAGAACATGCTAGAACAAATTTGTTATAAGAATTCATTATATTAGTTTAATAGTCGCTGGACAAAATGTTGATTTTATGATCTCATTTGTTCTGCTGGTTCTCAGAGCTCCATCATTTAACTCCTTACTTCCTCTGTGTGCTCCCTGTTGTGCTGCTTATCACCTGTGGGAACTGGTCTAAGGTTATTGTGTTGTATTTTAACATAAACAATCTGGTCTAGTGGAAGATATTCCTGCCTGCAGCTGGGGGCTTGGAACTAAGCCATTCAGTGATCCTGTGAACACTGACATATGATACGACAGAATTGCTGGTTGTGAAAATAATCTATTCCTTGTACTCAGCCCTGCTGTCATCTTTGTACTTTGTGAGTAATCTGAGGGAAGCTATTAATGATTGCACCTTTTACCTTTCATCCTCTGAGAGTTAACCTGTGAAGGAGACATGATCCCACATCTTCCTCTTCTCTACCAGGCTAATGACAATAGCTCTTAAAATTTTTGAATATCCTTGGGATGTTGAGACAAGCATGGCCCTATTGCCAGGATCCATGATTGTGTGCCAGGTCTTGTTTAGGGTTAAGCAACTATTTGCAGCTACTCAAACCCCGTGACAGGCACTGTGGCTACTCAAACCTTGGTGGCAGGTGGTGCAGCTGCTCAGATCCTTGATGCAGCTGAACCAGAGCACCAACCCCTGCCAGCATCAGTCACCCCTTTCCACCAGAAGAAATGGACACAAGAGAGCTTGGTTAGTAAAGGAGAACAAGGCAGGGCCATCACAAGAACAGGAGGAAGAGGCAGAACAAGAAGGAACCACTCAATCCCTATCCCTGAGAGAGCTGTGGGATATGCAAAAAGATTTCAGCCATCACCCAGGTGAGCATGGGATCACCCAGGTGACCTGACTGGGTGATCACATGCTGGGTACCAGGGCTGGTAGCTTGGAATTAGGGGGTAGGGAAACCAAGCAGCTGGGATCACCTTCTAGGGAAGGGGGTATTGACAAGGCGATTGGCAAAGGGCCACAAGTCCTCAGCCTTTGGCAGACAACTCCTGTGGAATGTGAAGGAAAGACATCCCTTCAAGGAAGATGTTCTATGTCACCCAGGCAAGTGGGCCACCACAGAGGTATCCAGTACCTTTGTTACGACCCAGACAATGCACAGTCACCCACAGACCCAGAAGAATTCCAGTGCATGTGACCGCCCCATGCAGCAGAAACTTGTCCAGAGCACGCCATTGTCATGTGCTGGGTTTGCAGGAGTGTATGGATCCTGGCACGTCAGGCCCACAGGAGTGTAAGGCTCTAGTGCACAGGGTACCCCAATGCCATCCAGCTCTGCAGGGGCAGAACCTATTTCTGTTTCTGGAGAGAGAGGGGGGGATCCCAACAGCTGACCACTGGAGGTCAACTGAAGGCTTAAGTGAGCCTGACTGGAAATGCGTGGCAAAAGCACCCCACTGTGTCTGGCCCAGAGTTTCTGTGCATTCCTGGCATAGACTGTCTCAGGAGAGGGTATTTCAAGGACCCAAAAGGGTGCTGGTGGGTATTCAGTACCACTGCCTTGGAGGCAGAGGAAGTTAAGCAGCTGCGTGCCCTGCCTGGTCTCTCAGAGGACCCTTCTGTTGTGGGCTTGCTGAAGGTTAGAGAGCAGGTGCTGGTCACTACCAGGGCATTGCACCAGCAGCAGCATTGCACCAACTGAGACACCATTATTCCCATCCACAAGCTGATTTATCAGCTGGAGAGTCAAGCAGTGATCAGCAGGACCATATGGCCAGTGTGAAAGTGTAATGGAGAGTGGAGACTAACAGTGAACTATGGTGGCCTGAATGAAGTCACGCTGTGGCTGAGTGCTGCCGTACTGGACATGCTGGAGTCAAAAGCTGCCAAGTGGTTTGCCACAATTGATATTGCTAATGCATTTCTATACCTTTGACAGGCCACAATTTGCTTTCACTTGAAGGAATGTCCAGCAGACCTGAAATCCAGAGCCTCAGGGGTGGAAACATAGCCCTACCAATTCTGTGGACTGATCCGTACTGCATTGGAACAGGGTGAAGCTCTGGAACAGCTGTAATGCATCGATAATATCATCATGGGGGGCCATACAGCAGTAGAAATTTTTGAGAAATGGAAGAAAATTGTCTAAATTATTCCAAAAGCTGATTTTACTATAAAACAATGTAAAGTCATGGGATCTGCACGAGAGATTGAGTTTTTAGGAGTAAAATGGCAAGATGGATGTTGTCAGATGCCAATGGATGTGGTCAATAAAATAGCACTGTCTCCACCAACAAGCTTTCTTAGGTGTTGTGGGTTTTTGGAGAATGCACGTATTCCAGATTAAAGTCTAATATGTAAGCCCTCTCTATCAAATAACCTGCAAGAAGAATGATTTCAAATGAGGCCTTGAGCAACAACAAGCTTTTGACAAAATAAATGGGACATAGTTCATGCGATAGCCCCCTGGCCAGTCTGGGCAGGGCAAGATGTAAACATGTGCTCTATCCTGCAGCCAGGGCAAATGGCCCTGCCTGGAGCGTCTGGCAGAGGAGTAAAAGGAGACTCCAGTCCATCTCCAGTCCTCTCTCTTTTGGAATTGGGGATACAGAGTATATGAGGCCTCCTGTATTCCAGCTAAAAGAGATACTGGAATCTAATCAAGGGGCTTGAGCTGCTTTGGAAGGGATTGGTGCTGAAGCACAGCTCCTCCTGAGACTCCAGCACATCTCCTCCAGCTCCCCAACGACTGCCACTGCTGGGCTGGATGTTCAAGGGGAGGGTCTTCTCTACACATCCTGCACCTGGGGCTACATGAAATATGTGGGTTGCAGTGACTACATAATGAGTTCAGATGGGAAATCCCAGTTGCCCAAGAATCTTGGGAGTGATCATGGACTATCTAGAAGACAAAGATGTCAGAATGTCACTAGAGGAGGAGATAACATGTGCTGAAGGGGCCCCACTGTATAAAAAACTACCAGAAAATGAGATGCAATATACCTCATTTACTGATGGGTCCTGCTGTATTATAGGAAAGCATCAGATGGAAGAACATCATGCCCAGTACATAAACTGGTGGGAGTTGGGTAGAAGGGACTGATCAGTGCTCAGGGACTGGCAGTTTATTTTATTTCCGTTTTTAAAGTGTACTTATCCCACAGGTTTTACCTTTTTCTGTTTTTTCTCACCCGTCCCATGGAGTGGCTGGGGAGGGAAAAGTCAGTGAGCAGCTGTGTGGTACTTACTTGCAATCTGAGGTTAAACCATGACACTTGTGCTTTCTAATGTATACAATTCTGGCAGTAGGGCTTGTGACTTTTTTGATTTCTGCTTGTATTACAAGAGCAAAAGTATTGCAATGAAAAACAGTGGCCAGAAGTATTTTTTTCTGCATAAGTCTAGAATATAATAGGAGTTATAAGAATTTCATATGTTTTGATGTGGATGAAACTGGGGCTTAGCTTTTCAGCAGGGATGTTGTGTAGGTGGTGGATCAGACTGTGTCTGTGGAACATGACAGTTATCACAACTTCTTGCTTCAGTAAGTTCTATGAGTAATATTAATTGTAATCAAGGTGTCTTTTTTATTTTAGGAGGCTGAATATGGTGGGCATGATCAGATTGATTTATATGATGATGTAATTTCTCCATCTGCAAATAATGGAGATGCTCCAGAGGATCGTGATTACATGGATTCTCTTCCACCATCTGTTGGGGATGATGTAGGTAAAGGAGCTGCACCAAATGTTGTCTATACGTATACTGGAAAGAGAATTGCCTTGTACATTGGAAACCTCACTTGGGTAAGTATCTTACTGCTGTTTAGTTGCTGACAGGAATTTTAATTACAGACATAACTATTTGTAAAATTTTTTGCTGTAAAATGTTTTATATGAAATATTATGAATATAAAAAATCAGGTGGTTTTGTTTTTGTTGTTGGTTTGGTTTTCTTTATTTTTTATTTGTCGTTGTGGGGTTTTTTTTCCTTTTACCTGAAATTTGGTGAGCCTGTCTGGAGCTGTTGTGATGTCTTAAAAATCAAGAAAATCTTCAGTAAATATAAACTTCGGAGTTTCTGTCATGTTTTAAGTTTTATGAAGGGATATTTGTGCTACCATGTTCTTAAGGTTTTCAGAGAACCGAATGAAAGACGAGAACAAGTTTAAACTATTAAATACTTCATGCCTGTAAATACTTCAAGGTTATTAAACAAACCCAACTTCTAGTAAACACTTGCTGAAGGTTTTAGTTTAAAAGGAGATTGAAGGTTCTCTGGGATTTTCTTGAAATTACTTTTCGCATTTTTCCAGGGCCTTTTCCATCGGCAGTGACTCTTTCAACCTAACTGTTTTCAGGTATTTGTCTTGAGGCTTATTTCTCCATCCAAGAAGAACAGGTTTATGATAACTCACTGAACTGCAGTCACCCTTAAGACAATTACCTTTGTTAGAATTAAAGCATTTTAAAATCAATTGCAGTTAAGCAAACAGTGCAAGAGCTGGTTAGGAGCTGAATTAAGTGGAGCTTTTATCTGTTTACATGAAGTCAAGTTCTTCAGGGCCCACATATGCAAAATTCTATTTTAAAAGATAAATAAAAACATGAGTTTTTTTCCTTTCTAATGTTTTCTTACTAGGACTAAACTTGAAAAAGAATACATTATGGGTGTTTTTTTCATTAATTATTACATTATTTCAGGAGCTAATAGGTAAGTAAAGAACCTGACTGTTAAACTTAAGTTGTCCCATTGTGAAATACATGAATGGAATTAGTAAAATGAGCACAAATTAGCTGAACTAATAATTGAATTGTAAAATAAAAATGACTACTCCAAAAGCCAGAATATATTGACAGCCTGAATAAAATATTCCTCTGGATCAATTTCATGCACACACACACTCAAATATCCATGGAAAGTTTAGTTGCCCTTTGCCTGGTATTTTAGATAAGCTCTCATAGTTGAATATTAAAAATATTTTGCAGTGGACAACAGATGAAGACTTAACTGAAGCAGTTCATTCACTGGGGGTAAATGATATTTTGGAGATAAAATTTTTTGAAAATCGTGCTAATGGCCAGTCTAAAGGGTAAGAACTTGTCATTTGTTTTTTCTGTATATGGACTGAAGTTTGGGAGGGGAAGGAGTTCTCAATTTTCATAATCGTCAATATTTGAACTGCTAATCTTAGCTTATTGAACCAGAAATTATTTGATATATCATTTCGTACTAATGAATTGAATTTCAGGTATAAATTTTCGTGATGGTATTGCATGTCTCATTATTTTGTGAGTTAAAGCTTGTTCGTCATCTTCATTTAAGACTTTTCCTAGATTTTAGTTGGTGTGGTGGTGATGCTTGTTTTTCTTCAACGTAAATGCTATTCCCCCAACCTTCATTATGAAATATTTCTTTACATCTTTATTTTCCATTAGCTGTTTGAAGTGCTTGAGTCCATTTTTCACCGATAGCCTAAATTTCACTGCATAAATGTGCCTTCCTGTCTCTTTACCAGTAACGAGCACGCAGTGTAGGCTTAATAACTTGGTCATATGAATTCGTTATGTAGTCTGTTGATACTCCACCAAAAAGCTGCATTTGTTGTGATAAATTTTGATGCATCTTGTACTTACTCTTTTGTTTTCTTCTTTTATGTCCTAGAATAAGTTGTTTTATCTGTTCCAAAAACGGGACTAAGACCTGTGAGGCAATTTCTGTGTCTAGTTTTTAAGTATTCTTTTGCTTACTGTGTGTGATCTTTTTTATGAGGTATCAGGATGTCAGAAATTGGAAAAATTGTGTTGTAACTTTCTTTGTTTCCTTTCAGGTTTGCCCTTGTGGGTGTGGGATCGGAAGCATCCTCCAAAAAGTTGATGGATTTGTTGCCTAAAAGAGAATTGCATGGGCAGAATCCTGTTGTAACTCCGTGTAATAAACAGTTTCTGAGTCAATTTGAAATGCAGTCAAGGAAAAGTAAGCTTTTCTTAGGTGCTGTCTTGGAAAAGCAGAAATAGTAGAATGGCAGGTTTTTAACTCAACATCTTATAGTTACTACACAGTTTAAAATAGCTATAAAATACTTAGAGTCCAGGTGAATGAAGTCGTATCTTTGTTTAAAGAAATCACTTCATACACTGAAGAGCTGCTGCATTCTGAAAGAAGGTTGCAGCTTTGTGCAACTCTTGTCTTATCATCTAGAGATGCTTTTTCAATTTCTTGTGGATGTAATTTAAAAAAAAAAAGCACAAGAACATTTAGAAACTTAACATTTGTAGACAAACTGGACTAAATTCTAATTTGTGGACTGTCTGTGTTTATGATAGAATGGGTAAGAGTGGTTCTGTGTTGTACTTCAGCATCATGTCTTGTGTTTCCCAATCCTAATCATTTGTGGCCTTGAGCTTCATGGAAGGAAGGATTGGCAGTCTCTCCAGATCCTCTTCCTTTAGTATGGAGCATAATATTTTAGCAAAGAACATTTTCCTCCCCAAATGCATTGGGTCTGGGTACAGGGAGCAAGCTGGTGCTCATAAGGTCATGCTTTAGCACTGCATAAAACTTGAGATAAAGTATTGAAATGCTTTAACCTCTTTTGATGTATGTAATGACACTTCTGCTTTTCCATTGCAGCCACACAGTCTGGCCAGATGTCTGGGGAAGGTAAAGCTGGTCCCCCAGGAGGAAGCTCACGAGCAGCATTTCCACCTAGTAATAGAGGTCGGGGCCGTTTTCCAGGTGCCATTCCAGGTGGAGACAGATTCCCTGGACCGGCAGGGCCAGGAGGGCCACCACCACCTTTCCCAGGTAAAATTATTCATATATGGAGTTCCAGTCTTACTTGTGTTTTATTGTTTCAGTGTGGCATACTGATTTGGGAAATTATAAAGATCGAGCAATTCGTGAACCATAATCAGTGTTCACAGGTAGATTGTAAGATTTGACTGTTCATTTGTTGCTATTCAATAGGAAGCTGTACTTACTAAATTTGATAGCAAGATAAGAGCTTTTTTCGATATATTCTTTATACTATGTCAATATATATATTTTAAGTATGAAAAAAATTAAAGTAGATCATGTTAGCAAGTAGATTTGGCTTTAGTGTAGTATAGTTCAGATTTTCTGATTTGCTGTATGTGCTGAGAATGCCTGTGTTGCAGAGTGTAAAGTAACTAATTTCCTTACTGTAGTACAAGTTTGCATGTGATCATAAATTCAGGTTTGATTCATGCACACTGACAGGTCAGTTAGTTGGCAACAGAAATTTGAAGAGGAGGTCTTCATGTGTAGTTAGTGTCTGATATAGAAGAAATCTGTCAAACAATTAGCTTTGCACTAGAGTGAAGTTCTTTTTCAGGTGATGTAATTTTTAGTAAATGTCATTCAGTAATAAATTGTCTACCAACAGTCCAAGGGACACAGTCAAAATGAAAAAACAATAATGAGGAATCTAAAAGTAGGTTTGGATACTTGCATGTACATTACTTTCTCCAATACAGCTTCTCCCATATTTTTAATACATATTTTATCCTAAGCCCCATATGAAAGACTAGCTGCAGTAAAATGCAATGTTTTCTAGCTTTTGTAATCTTCTTGTGGGTTTTGGAAACAACAGCAGATGATTAAGTGATTTGAGGAGGGGAGTTGTCAGTTTTCAAGATAATGTTGTTCTCTTTAGATCTCTCTAGATACCTAGTATCAATAGATACAGATAAGTTAAAAGTGTTCTAATCTACTGGACCCAAAGCGGGAACATGCATGTCTTGTACATGTTGCACAATGTTCAGGGAGGGAGGGTTGCTTTCTTTTTCTTTTGTCATTGTTTTTAAGAATAAAAAAAGGAAGAATTTTAGAGAATTTTATTTATTTGTATTTATTCACTCAATTTTATTTGTTGTTTGTTTTTTGTTTGTTTGTTTTTTATTTTATTTTAGCTGGACAAACACCCCCACGTCCACCCTTAGGTCCTCCTGGCCCACCAGGCCCACCAGGCCCTCCACCTCCTGGTCAGGTCCTCCCACCTCCATTAGCTGGACCTCCTAATCGTGGTGATCGTCCACCACCACCAGTTCTGTTTCCAGGACAGCCTTTTGGTCAGCCTCCCCTTGGGCCGCTTCCTCCAGGCCCTCCTCCACCAGTTCCAGGCTATGGGCCACCACCAGGCCCACCACCACCTCAGCAGGGTCCACCTCCACCTCCGGGTCCATTTCCCCCTCGTCCGCCTGGCCCTCTTGGGCCCCCCCTGACTCTTGCACCTCCTCCACATCTCCCTGGGCCACCTCCAGGTGCTCCACCACCGGCACCACATGTGAATCCAGCTTTCTTCCCCCCACCTGCCAATAGTGGCATACCCACCTCAGACAGCCGTGGCCCACCTCCAACAGATCCATATGGCCGGCCTCCACCATATGACAGAGGTGACTATGGGCCACCTGGAAGGTGAGTTCTTTTGGTCTAATGTGTTTGGGTAGCAGATTTTACTCCTCTTGTTGGAAGCATTTGATTTTTCCCTTTTAATGCAAATGTTAGGAATAACTAGAAGTAGGGCCAGAAGGGATCCCACCAGTCCTGTAGTTTGCCCCTTTTAACTTCTTCAGGGGAATAAATCTGAGAAACATGTTTGCAGCAGGAAGAAAATCCTGAAATGCAACACCAGTAATCTTACTTTCCCTTTTCAGCTCTGAACTGTTTGTCTTTGCTTTATTTGGCAGTGTCGTCATTCCATGTGTTCTACCTGTAAACATGTATCACTTCACTATGCAGCAGCTTTGGTTGTACTTCTGTCTTAACTTGAAATTCTGACTTTTACCTGTATCATCATGCTTTGCAGGCTTAAGAATGTTTTGGAGTTTTCTTTTTCAAATATGTGCATATGTTGAGGTCTTACCAAGCTCATACCATTTTCATCTTTCAGCAGCATTGCTTATTCCTTTTTTCTTCAGGATTTAATTAAAACTTAGTGTTTGTCTTAAAAGCCAGGTGTGAATTTACTGCAGGACTTTTGCCTTCCTTTCCTACCAAGGTGTTTCAGCTCATTTGGTGCAATCTTGCTGTGTTTGTGGCAGTGGCTTTTTCTATGGTTAATCCTATCTGCAGCGGAGTTCTTAAGTCCCTGACTTGACTTGTCAAGTTTTTCACATCTTGTTTGAAACATCTTTTTCATCTGTGATTTCAAGCATCTCTGTCTTGCTGCTGTTTCTTGATTTTCACCATATTTGTATTTGTCAAAAATTTTGGCATAAATTGTAAGAGAGGCAATTTTACATAGTTAGATTTGAATTTTTCAGTAGTAATTTTACTGCTAGCATGAGACACACTTTTCTGGCTTAAAATGTTTTTTGCAAAGATGCTTTGCTTAGACTCTTTTTTTACCACAAAGTTTAAAACCCCCCCAAGCATTTGTACATGTGATGTTCATACAAAAAACCTATAGAAATTCAAGCCATTGGCTTAATTGCCTGAAACATAAGACTATAAGGTGTTGGGTGTTTTTTGATGGACAAAATCAAGGTTATCTGCAGTTTATAGAATGTCTGGGGAGGGAAGGAGTGGGAATAGGACAGTATAACTTACTGTCCAGTATTTTCATTAATAATGTTAAAGCTATCATCCATAACTATTTAAATTGTCATTAATTATATATCATAGGCGTTTCACTGGAAATAACATGTCCATAAGAGAAAAATTACATATTCCATTCTATGGGAGGCACACGAAAAATAATACTCAAAACTCAGGGAGGTATGAATTTTTAGACATTTCCTCTTATGCTAAACTGGCTATAGGATCTTGTTCCACTTCTTGCAATTAAGAGGATAGCATTGCTTATTATTCTGCATTTTCTTTCTACCAGAAGAACTAACACTGTTCTAGAAATATCAAGCAGTGGGCCAGTTTGACAGTCTCAGCATTTATCTCTTAACACATTTCTCCAAATTTTCTATGTGACACAGAGACTGGCTAATAGGACACTGCAAAACTTTTGGGAAAATTTAGGTTTACTTCTGTTACTTTGCAAACCCTCTATAGGCAGCTGATAATTGAAGTGTAATGAGTATGAGGATTCTGCTTTATTGCTTCCTCCTTACTGTGACTGGTATGGAGATTAAATTGGAGTACCTTGAACTTGACCAGAAATTAAAAAAAAAAAATTGCTGTAAAATGCTGACATACCATTCAGAAAATTGAGTGTTTTAAAGATGATAACTATATTTGTTTTTCAAAAGTTACAGCAATCTGGTCTTAGTTAAGATTTGGGAAACAGGATCATATAGTTCTGATTCCAGTACTGTTATGAAAATTATCTCTAATTTTGCTCAAAGTTGCATTGCCTATGTACATGTATTTCCACATCCATTCAGTTGGGAATATCTATTTACGTACCTTCAAGGATTTTACAAAAATTGTAAATATTTGTAAAGCACAATATTAAGTGCTGCTGAATGTTTGAAATAGATGGGATGAACAAAAATAAGTCTGTTTATACAGCAATGTCTTAATTGGTTTTTTGGGGTTTTTTTGTTTGGTTGGTTTGTTGGGGTTTTTTGGGGTTTTTTTTAAGCTTTCAGGATTTTATACTATAACGATGGTCCTTAACAAAAACCAAAACCAAACCCAGATCCTGCTTTCTTTTCTGTTTGTCACTGCTTAAAGTTGCAAACTTGGATTGTTGAAATTGCAATGATAGCTTCTGAAGTTCTCCTTAACCTTTTAAATACTAGTTTTATTGCTTGCAGAGAAATGGATGCTGCAAGGACACCTCTAAGTGAAGCAGAATTTGAAGAAATCATGAATAGAAATAGGGCGATCTCAAGCAGTGCCATTTCAAGAGCTGTATCAGATGCCAGTGCTGGTAAGTAAAACTCAATTAATGTGTTTGCTATTCTACCCAACTGGAAAGAATTTATAGGGTATTTTTAAAATTAGGAATCTGGAAGGCCTGAAGCCACATTTTCATAATAGGACACTGAATTTAGTTACAACTTATGACTGATTTTGTACTGTGCTTCAGCTGGTTTCTAAGAAAACCTTCTGAGTACTGATCTGGACAGTATTTTAATATTTGGTGCTACAGTAAATTATCTAGATGGCTGCTTAAGAGAAGATACTCAAAATGGTAATACTGTTACAGATAAAAATCTGTATTTTAATTTGCATAATTTTCTGATCCTGATCTTACATCATTTTCAGGGGACTATGGAAGTGCTATAGAGACCTTGGTAACTGCAATTTCCTTAATCAAACAGTCCAAAGTATCTGCAGATGATCGCTGCAAAGTACTTATTAGCTCTCTTCAGGACTGCCTTCATGGAATTGAGTCCAAGTCCTATGGTTCTGGATCCAGGTAAAACTTTCCTCTTCCATCTGCTCTTACTAAGGAAAGAAGGTGTAGTGCAGGACTAGTTTACAGAGAAGAAACTAAGGCATGAAAGAAGTTTAGTGAATTGCTGAGTTGTACAAGAAGTGTGGGAAGGAACCAAATAAGGGTTTCCTGAACTTTGGAAAGCTGCCTTTTAATTAACCCTCTTTTCAAAGTTGATCTGACTAGCTTCAATTTAATTCTTAGTTTAATTTAGTGGTTTTGGCACATATTTTCCATACGCAGATTAGCAGCCATGTTGTAGTGACCATTTGAGACGTGGTGCATTTGCCCTAGCTGATTTCAGTCATCCTCCATTCTGTGTATGTACTTTGACTTCTCTTTGCTAGATTAGAAAGTGGGTGCCCCTTACTACCTGTAACTGAGTTCTCAGCCACCACTGTTTGTACCAGGTATCTTTAACCACATATACAAAAATACACCTGCATCACGCTGAACAGATCTTTCTCTCATACCTGTTTTTGGTCAAATTCATACTCAAAAGCAGAGTACAAAACTGGCGTGGGGCTGACAAGTATTTTGAAGAAAACGTTAATGAAGTAATTTCTTTTAGAAGACGTGAGCGATCCAGAGAGAGGGACCACAGTAGGTCACGAGAAAAGAGCAGGCGCCACAAATCACGTAGCAGAGATCGTCACGATGACTATTACCGGGAAAGGAGCCGTGAGAGAGAGAGGCACCGTGACCGTGACCGAGATCGGGACAGAGAACGGGACAGAGAGAGGGAATATCGTCACCGCTAAACAAGGTGAGCGTTTCCTTCATCTTCTTGAACTTTGCTGACTTACCCAAAGTAACCGCTCTAGGTTTGACATTATTTATACCATTCATGTCTGTATTTAAATGATCCTGCAGTATGTACTGAATCGCTTTCTTCTTGCAGCACCTGACACGAACATAGGTAAGTAACAACAGGTAATTAACTAGTCTTGTGAGGGATTGAGAATTCCTGCAATTATCTTCTACATTCTGCATGCCACTTCTTTTATTTTGGCTGATAATAGTGTTCCCAGGTTTTATGAAATGTGATTGAACCACTTCTTAAAAAGGCAATAAGTCAGACTGTTCTCTTTGTAATCTTAAAAGATTATATGAATTTTACAGTTTTAAATCTTAATTGTATTTAAAAATACTAATTTTGTATTTTAAAATATACTTGTGTAAGGACTGCAGCATTTAGCCCTTCATAGATTGTGTGTGGATTATTTCAGTGTCCATACAATTATTGTCCTTGCACAAGTATGGTGGTGATTTTTTGGGTTTTAGTATTTGTGGGTTTTGTTGTTTTGTTTTGTGTTGGTTTGGTTTGTATTTTTTTGTTGTTGTTGTTGTTTTTTGGTTTGGTTTTTTTTTTTTTTCCTGGTGAGTTTTAGTCAAATTCAGGAAATATAACCAGAGTTTGCTCTTTATTTTATGAAATGTGACCTGTCAGTATCTTCTGCCTTCTAGCTAAATTCAGGTGTTAACCTTCAGTAAAATTTATTATCAGTTGTTGCCTACCACCCTGATTTTTCAGTCTCTCCCCCTTCTGGTAGAAAGTCATTTTCTGAAGACTAGTAAACAAATGTATGACAAAAGAATTGATTCTTTTCTGGTTGTTCACAAATTAACGTGCTCTTTTATTTCATGTATCTGAAGTCTTGTATGCATCAGATGTCTAGATAGCTAGAGTACCATGCTAAACAATGGTTTTTTTCAATGTACTGCTTTAAAATACATAGAAATGTTTACATTATACAATGTACCGTTTTGAGGGTTGGGAATTAAAGCTACCCATGATTCCTTTTACTTGACAATTGAAAAAAAAACCAACCCTACCTAATAGTGACTCTCTAGTGGTCTTTTCCCTTTCTAAAAGAACTTCCCATTACGTCTACACTGAAATTGAAGCTTGTAGATGTGCCTGTCTGCCCGGCTTCCATTTCTTACACTTAACCTCAGATTTAGTTTCCAGATTTGCATGTGTTATTTATTCATGGAAGTTAATTTATAAACATCACAGAGCAGAACTTCTAAAAGTCAAATAAAACGTAGTATAGTCCTAAGTAAAAATACAGTTTTGTATGTGTTAAGTGTCAGTTTTTCAGTCAGGGTTTTTGTGTCACTGAGGCTTTTTTTGTTGAGAGAACAAATCATGATACTAAATGCTCTTAGTGTATTGAGAATTAAGTGGGATGTTATCTTGGGTTCATATGCTAGCAGGGGACATGTAAAGAAGTAACTCACCTAGAGAAGGGGAATCAAAGGCTTAAATAAGAAGGCGAAACTTGGCAGCTAAAATTAAGTTGGCAGTATATTTCTGTTAATGCCACTTCTTGCCATTAAAAATTGATTGGTAGAAATATTTCTGGAATTCAGTAAAAATATCAACTGTGGTTCTTAATTGTAAAATAATAGAACGTAAAAATACAGATATAACAAAAGTAAATGTAGTTTCTTTTGTTGAACTGGGTTTTTACCTTTTATGATAACTGCGTATTTTTGATATTTGCAAATAGTTGTTACTAATAGGGGTAACTATTGAGCTGAGTAATGGATGCATTTCCAGAGTGTTTTCCTTCTGGTGGAGATGAGCAAGCCATACTAAAAATTGTTAATAGCCTGGAATGAAAGATAATTTTTTTAACCCTTGGCATAGTTTACTAATCTAGCTTTAATTTTTGTGTATTTAGTGTTGTGCATGTAGATAGAGATTTATTGTGCCAAGTACAGATTTCCTACCCTGTTTACCGAAAGAAAATATATCAAACAGCATTAGGTTGCATTTCATAATTTCCAAAGCACAATTTACACTGAGGCTGTGATTTCAGTCTCAGTTTAGGTGGGATTTATATTTGCAAGATCCTTCACCTTTGTTGTGTGTTGGGACTTCTCTTTTCTTTCCAAAGGGTGTCTTGGTAAGATTCCCTTGTGTGAAGAAAATAGGTTCCTAAGAACTTGCTTTAAAGGGCAAATTAGTATACTACATGTAATTGAAAGCATTTGGTATTTTTTTTAAGTTAAGTTGTAAACATTTTGTCTTGTTGCTGTCTTAATGAAGAAGAGCTTTATTGTAGTTTTGTTTTTATATATTTATACACACACACATATGAAAGAAATACAGTTATCTCCTGATTTGTATGTTTCATTTTCACTAAGATGTATGTTGCCATACATTTTTTGTTTCATTTTTTACATTGAATAATACTCATAAATGGATTTAACACTCAGTCATTCAATAAATATCAACAGTGCTGAAATGAGTTATTCCCCATAGTAATGTGTTTTGCCAGAAAACATGAGGTTGCCTCTCTGCCTGCACCCTATGAATGGCACCTATATTTCTCCTTATTGTGTACCTATAGTCATAACTGTGATACTGTACTGGCATTTTTCCAAAGTGTTACACGTCTAGTTCGGAAGGATTCTGAGGGTCCATTGTGAACATTTTTGTAAACAGTGAAATTCGGTTTGTACTGTATTACATTTACAGAGATGGGTTAAATTGGAATGACTTACAAAATATGTTTATAACAATAAAACTCTATAAAAAGCTTAGTTGTACCATACCAGGTGTTTACACTTCTGTTTGTACACTTCATGATTTAAAATTAAATTCTTGCAAGATTTTTGAGCCTTCACTTGAGTAAGGCTTCAGTCCATTCTCCTGAATTACTATAAGCTGAATGCTTCCTTGGAACATCTTGCCTTTGCTCATAGAAAGCCTATAAATATAAAAGAGAACAGTGGATTTGAGACAAACATCTAACCAGTATCAGTCAAAAAAACTGAGAACCCAATAGAATGACATTTAGAAGAATTAACAGCAAAATTAATGTGTACAAACAGAATAGTAATGTTACTTCATTAGCATGGGTCCTGACTTACTAGGCAGATTTTTTTTTAAATTTAACTGATACTCAGTAATGTATTTCTAGCTGATACATTGTCCCAATCTTAATCTGTCTGAATTTCTATAACTGCTGAATGTTAAATTTCTCATTTTATGTTTTTGTTATTGGGTTGATTATTTCCTATTTAAGCTGGATTTGGATTGAAGTGCAAAGACAAAACCACAACATTGTAACAGTTGATATGTATGTAGAATTTGTACTCCATATTTCATGTTTATTCTCTGATTTTTCTGCTCTCAAACCACTGTAAGCAAAATAATTTGAAAGTCTGAGGCTCATATGCTTCTTCAAAAACTGCTCTCAGATCACTCTGAAGTTAGTTTCAGCTTTTGAGTAATTACAGAGGTAACATGGTTGGACTTTTTTGTGTCAGTAGGAGGGGAAACGGTACCGATGGCTTACATAGCATTCATTATATTTTTGCGTCTCTAAGTAGGAACTGTCCTGTGACTGTGCTAATAACCACTTAAACATCAAGTGAAGTATGAAATTAGAGTTTTAAAAGACCTTGTAAAGAATTGGAAAAAGCCTATTTTTAATAGGCTATTTTAATAATAAGCTTCTAGTTAATATTTAGTGAATCATATGGTAACATTGTTCAAGACCTGGGTAAACATACCTGTCTAGAATTATATTATCAGGTCTTAGTCTTAAACTATTATGAATATTATTTACCTTTTTTGGTTTTTTTTTAAATTGTGTGGTTTTGAGGAAGCACATATGTGGGGCTGGCACTATTCTGTATTTAGCATTCACCAGAGAAATAATGCTTTGTGCATCTGATTCAGTGTTTGAAATCCAGCATAGCACGATAGAGGCAGGCAGTGCCACTGCTTTATATGCTTTTTAAAGTCTGTTTTATCATTACTCTGGTGCTTTGCACAAACATATAGTTTGTCTGTTAATGTTCAGTGATGAATCTGATTTTCTTGAGGGTGAAACAATGATTTAAAAAACGAATTGAGTATCTTACGGGCAGAATTTTCAAATGCATAACTTCCATTACATTTTTCCCATGAATATGTTGCTGTAATTTTATTGACTTCTGAGGTGCTTTTAGACACTCATATTTTTTTTGTTCCTCATATCCTGGGCTTTTTTATTTGTGAATTCATTGGTTTTGACAAATTTGTTCTGTGTGAAAAGTTCCCTAAGAAACTTCTAGGCATATGAAACACAGAAGTGAAAATGTTGGTTTGATGCAATATTCTTCAAAGAACGAAAAAAAAATCCATTTTTTACTTTTGCTCATTGTGGTTTGAGAACTAAGATTTCTTTTTACCAAAAAAAGAGGAGACATGTGAGAGATCTTCATTTTTATGTTTCCCTGTGGCAGCCCGATCTACCCTTTTGTCTCTTTTTCATGTATTAATGTGACAAATACTTGCCAGTAATTAATCTTTTTTAATTTGTAAACTAAAGGTTGAATTTTCTGAATGCACCTCTCTGTTCATCAATTATTTTTGGTGAATAGACAGGCTGGGATAATAGAAGAAAGATACTTGACAAATGAAATTAGTTGGGGAGGATTTTCCCCCATGTAAAATTATTTATACAGTGATGAAATTGTTGTATTGATATTAATTATACACTAAGATGGAACAAAAACAGCAGGTAAGTACACTCATAATAGGAGGGGGGAACAGGCAAATGTGAGAAAGTGCTAGTGGTGATAAAATCGTCTGTATGTGTATGGTGAACAGAACCACATGTGTATCTGCTTACATGCTGAAAGACAAATAGAAAGTCAAGCTTGAAATTCCTTCTTTCTCACTATGTTATAGCTAAAGCATCAGAATATTTGGGGTATTTTGTGATGTTTTGGAATGTAGGTTAAAAAGAATTTTTTAGCTTTTAAGCTGATACTTTCTGTGAGGTTTTTGGTTTGTGTATTTCTTTTTCTTCATGTATAGAATAAAATAAAGGAGAATTACATGAAGTAATTCATAGGAGCTTCTAGGATATAATAATAAATGTCTATTGTGCATTTTACTGAAATGTGAACATGCGAGATTGAAATTCAATCTCTGAAAAACTACTATGATAAAACTTGATGGGTATATGTATATACAGCTTTAAAACTGCTGTAGAATTTTCAAAATTTTAAAGGCTGTATAAAGCTTTTATGTGCTTACTTTAATAATTGGAATTAAAGGGGAAAAATTAGAGCTGCTATTGCAAGATGCTTTTGATATATATATATATAAGAAATCTGTTGGGTTTTGTTCTAAGAAGTGTGTCTTTGAGAGTAAAAAAGTGCTCAAGTTGCATCTTGCATAAATACAGAAATGTTGGATTACTAAAGTTCTGGGATTTCATTTGTGAAGTGTTCTGGCATAAACCCCTAACTTTTAAACCACAAAATATCTATTCAACACCTAAGTCTGAAATTTGGGTAGAGTTGGTAAATTCTGGTAGAAATGCTGAGAAACTGATTGCTGTCTGGTGTTATATTGTACAAATCTAACACGTGCTTGGGCCAGATAGCTTATGTATGAGCTTGAGGCAGATGGAAAACAGTATTGCCAAGAAACACTGACTAGAGATTTAATTTTTTTTTAAAGTTGTTTGTTCATTCAATATTCTACCTGCTTGTAGAATACTGAAAAGGGCTGAGCACGCAGGTATAATCCATACAGATTTATTTATTTTTGGAACACAAGGGTTTCCAGTTTTGCCAAGATATAGTGGCAGAATACTTTGAACTGAAGTGTACACCACTTTGGATTTTAGTTGGTCATATTTTTACAAATGAAGGGTCAGTGTGGTGCTGACTGCCTTAAGAGCCCTATACCAAAAAGCATTAATCCTAAATTCACTTTATTGTGCATTGTTTGGAGTTTCTGTAGTTCCATAAGTACCTTTACAAATCTAGCAAATTTTTCCTAGGAACTGAAGCTTTCTTATAGTAATATTATGAATCATATATAGGGTGCTTTGGCTCTGTTAACTGTTGCTGTAGACGTAATAATGATCCATAATTCTGGCTGCAGCAATTGTATGATGAGAGCAGCAAATTCTGACGTGCAGTCTCACAGCTGTCAGGTACTTAATTTCTGCACTGGAAAACTGAGATTCTCTCCTGTCCGTGCATACTTAGCTCACAACTCTTGAACATGTTTTTCTGGTGGAGGCAGCACTTTGTCACTTTGCTACTAATTAATTTCAAAAGTACATAACACCTGTGGAAACACTGGCCTCTGGGGAAGGAACTTCCCCAAAAGTAGTTACTGGCTCATGCATTCAGGACTTGAGAACAAAGTCTGTGAATAAGAGAAGAAATTTTGCTCCCTGATTTGGATTAATTTGTGTGCATACTGTAGCATATGGAGTCTACTTGGTTATACTTTGGATTGTTTTTTTAAGTTATTGTTAACAGTGACTTTGAGGAAATTAAGAAGAAAAATTGAGTACTTAGTTTTCCCAGCTTTGAAATTATTGTACTAGTAGAAGAATATTTGACAGCTGTGTACTGTTGCACGTTCATGAAATTGCTTCTCTAAATGTCTTGGTTTTCAAATGAATAATTTAATGTGTTGGTTTTTTTAAGAATTTGATTGAAACTATTTTGAAATTACTGAATGTTGAAATTGTGAATTATTAATGAAATTAAGATAGCTAACTGTTTTGTAATGGAATTCAACTGAAATCCAGTGTATGGAATTATACCATCACAAGTATTTTGTGAAATCTTACAGTAATTAACTCTGAATTGTGTGGTTCCCTTATTTGCCAAAACAGATGAGAGTAGGAAGTAGGGCTTGGGGTTTTTTCTAGGGCAAGTAGGTGAGGAAACCTGCAAATATACATTGTATTAATTGAAATATGGGTTCTTGTGCTTAAACTGCAAGTGTGTATTTTTAGATGTGAATCCCATCCAGCTTGCCACGAGTCTGAAAATTCTGAAGTACTGGTGTCAGATTCTGTGTGCTTTTAAATGTTACCGAGCTGTGAGCCATCCACTTCATTATAAAATCAATAAATTACTTAAATGTCAAACCAGCTTAAAACTTCTGTAAGTGGTCAGGTAAAAATGTAAAAATCTAATTGTGGTAAAATTAGTTTAAATTCTTGTTCAGTTACTCTTGCAGAATGCATACTTTAGGAAGTGTTCTATATAAATGTTGCCATCAGTCACAGGAGCAGTAGTTATTTCTTTCTTTATCATCAATACTTTAACTGTGAAGTTTATATTCTTTCAATTTTGTTGTACAGCAACATAATCTTATTTTTAATTACTGTATTAAAAAACTTCAGATGAGTAGCTACTGCTTCTGGGTATTTTGTGTTAGTTTACATCATGGTGAAGTAGATGCACGAGTTGTGTATGTATAGATAAGCCAACAATTTTCTGTGTGTTATGGGGACTAGCAAAATCTACATCACAAATTTTGACACATTACAGCTGAAGGAAGAGGAACAGCGTGCAAGACAAGATACATTCTTCAAGGAAAGATGCTTGTCCAGCAGTTTGCTTCATGTGATTGAACTGAGCCTGTAAGGATTCATGGATAAAATGAACAGGAATAGATCTGAATAAAGCAAATCTGCATACATGGTAACCAGTAGCTCTTTTACTTTTTTATGTTGCTTAATTGTTTTATTTGAGGGAAACCTGTGTGATTTAAACCTTATAGCTTTTGCAACTTTATTACTGGTTATATACATTTGGCAATTATAATGTGCAAGCAATTGAAAAAGTCAAGTAAATGCTTGTTTTTATAGTAGTTTGTTCATGTTAAACTGTTCATATAATGTCTGTACACAGCACCACTGATTACAGTAGATGTAGTGTTGTAATAAACTGTTTAATGGGGCTGATGTGTAAAGCTGTTCAAGTTATTTGATGTTTACACCTCAGGGAAAGTCATGTGTTCAGCAATATTTAAAGATAATGTTACAATGAAAACATTGATGCTGTCTTCAAAAACATCGCAATAGTTCTTGCATATGCCTCAACCTAATCTTGCATTCAGTGAGTTAAACGTACTAATGTTGTGCTCTCCCACTCAATTTTGATACAAAAACAGGTGGTTACATAAAACCTTTAATGCTATTTCGCTTTTTAGCAGTGTTTACCTAGGTGGCTTGTGAATTTGCTAATTGATATATAAAACTGTAAAAACTGCAGCTCTCTGTGGTCAGTTGTTCTGAGGAGAGATAGTCCCAGATCTGTGATTTTTAGCACACTGAAAATTTTATCTCTCATACAGCCCTGATCCTGATTGACACTACAGTTAATATAAACTTAAACTGTTCATATGAACTTAAACTGCCCATAATAAGGGGTAGAAAGGTTAGGTTTAAAACACGCAAAATCCTGCAGTTGTTTACAGTTTTATAGTAATAGTGCTTGTGTGTGTTCCCTGTCCACCCCCAGGGCCGTAGCAGTCTGTACATAGTTGTGTATTAGAAATGTGCCAGAAGAAACAAGATGTTACCATTTTTATTACTTCATGGGTTTGGTATTTTCTTAATACTTCGGGGTTTATTTACACATGCATATAAAAGAGAAGGTACACTTGTATGTCCTTGTTCACCAATGGGCAATATTTAAATGTCTTAGCAAAAAATGGCACTGATTAAATTTGTCAGATGAGGTTTTGTAAATTTACCTAAAAACAAATTATTGGAGCACTCAGTGAAAGTAGGCGTCAAATTAAAGAATTTGTTTTAAATTTCATCAAGTGTGAAATGGAAGCAAATAGACATTTCATAAAAGCTGCAAAAGCTTAGTTTCTGTCAGCCTTGGTCAAAGGCTCACTTTTAGTGTACTGTAAAGCGTTACGTAACAGACATGCTCTTGGAGTTGTCACTCGTTCAAGTAGCTGCACTTAATGTTTTAAGTTAAGTTTCAAGACCTCAGATGGCTTTAAGAGGCAACTCTTAGAAGCCTCTTGATTTCTTTTTTACCAATTTGGAAGATTTTACAGCTGACTTAAAATGTTACCCTGTTCAGGAAAGCACTTATATTTGTTTGGTTTTCCAGAGCATATAAAACACGTGCTTACATTTCATGAATTTCAAGGAATGTAAACATATGCTTTAAGTATCATATTTGCATACATGAGTGATTTTTATGCTTTACTGAGTTGGGACCAGTAGCTTGTGCAACGGCAAAAGTTTTGCATAAGTCTGAAATGCTCTAGTATTTTTGGCACCTACTATTCAACCAGGTTTCCAGCAGCCAGGTTGATGCTGTTGAACTTGGCTACAGCATTAGACTTGCCCCTTTTTCTTTTTTTCTTTAATTGTGTACCTCAGTTCCTCGTGCATGGGATCACTGGTGTTTATTGAAATATTTGCTACTGAGAAGATATTTCACATGTTTGTTTAATCCTGTTTAAAAATGAAAACTGCCTTTAAGAATTTTGTAAAACTGAAAGTTGTATCAAGCAAATAATGAATCACTTCCTGCTTTTTTTTTTTTTTGTGAATAGGTATTGGTTACAAACAATACTGTTGTAACTTTTTTTTCTTTACTTAAAAACATTGTTTACTACTGTGTGTAATACGTTTAAGGAAGAAATTACCTGCCTGTAGCAGTTAAATGGGGAATAGTTAATACTGAAAAAGCAGCAGGTAAGTAATGTTCCATTGCGTAGATATATTAAATTTTAAAATTAAAAAAAAGTAACTTTACAAGCATTTTATGCAGGAACGGATATTTTAGTCTACATTGAAATAGACTTAAGGCGACTGTTGCTCTTTTTACATAGAGTGTAATTTCTCACTCACATATTTCCGTTGCTGGCAATGGAAATAGCAGGGAGGGAATAGCAGCGGGTAAATAACATAAGTTAAACAGAATGACCATTGTGACCTGAGAGATGAGATCCCTGTATGAAGCCCATTATTTCTGCCTGTTCTCCAGATACTTAGTTTTAACTGATAAATGTACTGTGTTGCAATTTAGATAATACTCTTGTTGTTGTGAGCTTCCTTTGTTAGTTTTTTTTTTTAATAAAACAAAAAAATGTACAGAAAAAAAATCCAAAGACCCTGATAGACACCAAAAAGGAATATGCCTAATGTACATCATGTATAACTGGATCTGTAGTAGAATTTTTACTGAGTTTTGGTTTACTAGATATTCTTGGCAATTTCCTGTGCACATGCAGGAAATGGCAGTTTGGAAACTTACTGACTGATGGTGATGCCATGATGGCTACTGCTCTTTAATATTCATTCAGCTGCATTTCATTTCCTTTTGCTGATGAAAGGATGAAATTATCTATGAGGAAATACTTTATTTCTTTCAAATATTGAGTTTATAAGTAACATTGAAAATATTATCTTAAGGCTGTGTCCTTTATCTTGAAAGACAAAACTAACAAGTAGTGACTTAGGGGTGGTGGTGCTTTACCAACAGAAGTTGTTTTATTGGTGGTTTATTTTTTAGAAGTAGAGGGTGATTTTTTTTAAAGGAAAAATTTTACAGGACTATATGTTTTGACCGGTCAAAGTACTTACTTAAGAAGAAGAACATAGCATTTTGGAAACTGTACAGTCTTTTTTTTTTTTTCCCTCATTCCCTTTTTGCTTTCTGTGCCAATAATTTTTGTTCTGATTACATTTTGAAAAATGTTTGTCAGAACTTCAAATTTTTATTTACAGTGTGGCTTATAAGCTTGGATAGCTGTTGTTTTTTGTGTTAAACAAGATACTTTTATTACAATTAGATATTAGCTTTTTTCTTTATGGACTGAGTGCTTTTTGGTTTTGTTCTTTTGAAATTGGTGAGGCTTAGTTTTTCTAAATGTATTTTTTTACCTGATTGTTTAGTTGCATACCTGAACCCTTGTAAATGTTTTTTTCCTAGTTGTATGTGGATAATTGGAGATTTAAATGTTGTATATACTTGTCATCTGTGTTTCTAGTAAAATACATGGCATTCTTTATAGAAATACTTAATTCCTGATTTTCTTTCCTTATCCACTTGCTCTCTGTGTACAGGTAAAACAGATTTTGCTCCCATTTTTATTTATAGAATTTTATACATAGCCTGTTAAAGGTGTCTTTGGTTCTTGTGTAAACTGAGATACAGCCTTAAATTTCATAATACAATGCTCGTTAAGATACTGTCAGTCATATAGATTTAAATATAAAACATGCACGTTTAAGACTGGTATTCTTCAGAGATCTAAGACACTAAATTGCTTCTGCATTGAAATAGAAACCCTTCAAGATTTTAGAGAAGGAAAGTGCAGGTCAGTGTCCATATTAAAAAAAAAAATATTTTGAATTCTTTCCAAAATAGCAATTTTAACATAGAAAAGAAGCAATGTGGATTCGGTTGAGATTCAAATTATTTTGGTAATCGACTGCACAGGTCTTGAACATAATGGTTGCAGCATGCTAATGAATCATGATGTTTATGCAGAAATACTGTCTCTTGCAATTATGATGCCTTGCAACTAATACTTCTGACTTGCTTGGGGTGGATGGGGGTGTTCGAGTTGGGGATTTTTTGGTTTTGTAGTTGTTTTACCTTCCTCCCCTTTTTTCCCCATACCCCATTAAGGTCTGACATCCCATGTATTTTTAGAACTCCTTTTAGCTTTAGAGGATAAATTTACTAAGGAGCAGTGTGGGGTATAGAAATTAATCAATTGGATGTTTTTGTGGGATTTGTTTTCCCCTATGTTGGACAAAATACAATAAAGCTCCTAATTCCATTTGTATATGATACTTTTGTTAATTCTTGAACCCTTTCTATAGCCCCAATGATTGCAGTGGGTTCTGGGATGATGCCTATGCCTGTGCTTAGGTCTTCTAAACACACTAGTTTTACAGAAGTCTCTTGAAAATAGTAAACAGTATACCTTTGATCACGATGGAATGGAGCATTTAAGTTGTAAAAATTCCCATCTATTCATACAATGTAATGTGATTTTTACATGATTTCAGAAGTAACACTTTGGAGTATATTCAACTAATAGACTTCAGCCTCATCCTCTTGTACACAGTATTTTGTAATAGAAAATATTTTAAACTGTGCATATTATTATCACATTATGAAACAGACATTCCCTTGATCTTCAGATGTAAGAAAATGAGGAATGTGTGTGCTTTTATAAATATAAGTGATTGCAAATTCATATTCCTTACTTATTCCTTACAGTTGTCCTTTTTTTAAATAATAAAGAAAGGAAAAAAAAAAAAGCCAAGTGTTTTAAAGGTGAAATACATTCCTATTTGGTAAACTGTAACATTTTTATGATGATTACCAGCACTGCTGACTTTCTAAACAAAAGGCTGTATTGTCTTCCTGTACCATTCCATTTCCTGCTTCCTGCTTTGCACAAGGGTATATGAGTAAAATATTCAAGAAATGGTTTGAAATACAGGAGGGGAGTTGTCCCAGTTGGAATGCAGAATTGCAGTGCAAAATGTAAGGAAATGGATGCCTGTCAGAATGCCTGACTCCAAAGGATTTTATATACATAGTAAACAGTTTCCTGATGCTGGCAGGCCAAAGAGTCTGTTGAATACTGGAGTTTTTGGAGACCTGTATTTCTCCACAAGGTAAGATGGTATCCTAGCAAATGTGGATTTCAATACATTTTCAGCAGAGGTACTTAAATAATCTGTAAGTTTAGGGATGATTTCATATTTTTTAGATGTTATACTTGAAATATTGCACAAATTTTAGCTTTCATAGGTTTCTTTTTTCCAGCCTTTAGGAGACTGTTAAGCAATTTGCTGTCCAACTTTTGTGTTGGTCTACTGCAATAGTAGTTTACCTTGTATTGAAGAAATAAAGACCATTTTTATATTAAAAAATACTTTTGTCTGTCTTCATTTTCAGCTTGTTTAATTTCTTTGCAATTCTCATTATTAATGTCTCAATATTTAATTAATGTCTTAATATTTAATGTCTCAAATTTTGAGACATTAAAACTTGGAGGGTGGACATTCTAAGATAGTTACAGCTAGATTCTGTGCTGTAATTATTTCTGAATCTAGAAATAGTTTATACTAGCTCTTGTCCTTATGTGGTCTTTAAAGACTTGTTGCAGTGATGAGCCTCTGTGATGAGCCTCTGCCATCTGACAGTGGTAAGATTATGTGAGAACACTGGTTTTCATTGGGGAAAAAAAGTATTTTTATCTTTACAGTTTCAAAAAATAAGTCTAAAATTTAATCTGATTGGCTTGGAAGAACACAACATTCATAACTATTTAAACCCAACGGGTAATTGTACAGGTCTCTGTAGAGGAAACAAAATGTTCATTAGAAAATTAACTTGAATTTCTTTGGGTAGTGCTCTAAACCTGCAATAATGGAAATAACATTCACTTACTGTAAAGTGCTCAGACATTAATTTTCAAAATAGCAAGCAACAGGATAGCAAAGCCAACTTGGCCACTGGGTTTACTGTACTGTGTCAAAATTTCACCATTACAACCTGAGTTTTTAACAACATGACTGGGTGTTGTAGCCTGGTTTCATTGACCACGTGAAGGGTCAGAGATGGAAACAGTGTTGTGCTATGGCTGCTGGGGTTCAGGGGACTCCAGGCTTCCTTCTGGGTTAAGAGCAGAGGGGAAAATCATTGTGAACTCTTGATTTTGAAAGTATTTTCCTGCAATTTTCCTCCAGGTTAGGGTGTTCAGCAGTTCCAATTGCTGAAATGTGAGACAAGTGTAAAGCATCCTGTCCCCAAAACCATGTGATGTATACTCTAAGATAAACACAGTGAGGATTCAGTAGTACGTGGATGAATTCGTTGTGGAGGTGTTCAAGCGTAGGTCAACTAACCAGGATGCAAGACCATCAAGGTATGCTTTGAAATTGTATTGGAGAATGGGGAAGGTAATACAACAAGTATGGGGTTTGTTTTCTTCCATGAGAGTTCCCTAGGGAAAATACTACCCTTTTGAGTTGCAGAGAAGGAAATAATTTTATAATGCTTATTAGAAAAAGTTTATTGTGCAATTCTGCTTGTAAGAACCCTACCTCCAACCTTTTTCAGGGTCTTCATAACAGTTGCAGATTGAAAGGCCCAGAGTCCTGGTGAGCTGGAGGGAGAGATCATGGTGGAATCCAGGCTTCAGATTGTTGTCCTTGCTTGTTTTTCTAAGGCTGGAGAGTCTCCAGTGCTTAGCAATGTGGAAGCTGGTGCAGAAGCTTCCTCTCTGCCACCTCAGCAAAGAGAGCCAACTCTTCCCATTTGTCATGTCGTCTGAGGGTTAGAAACAAGATTAAAATGCCAAAAACCCAAAATCACCCACACCAGGATAAACCTGTTCCTGAACATTGCTGTACATGGCTGAGGAACCTCACAGTGTGGCCCTTATTATTGACTGTCAGTTTTTTTTGGGAGGAGAGGAAGGTGGAAGGCATTTGTGAGGCTTGGCAGAGGAGCCTAAAATAGTCAGTTCTGTGAGCCTTCTGTTCTTATGCTAAGTGCAATTGAAGGGAGATTACTGGACTGTAGGAACTTTTTCTGTGAGGAAGATCTGGAGTTCTTGTGCACATCTGCTTGAGCTTTGCATGCCAGGCAATGCGACAGCTGAGTTCTCTGGATGTTTTTACAGGAAGAGGAAGCCTCCCCTTTGCTGCTGCACCTTTTCTGCACCAACCTCGCTGAAAGCACTACTGAAGTTTTTTCTCTCACAAAGCTGGCATTTTGCTTTATTTTCTGTCAATACAGGAGTTACTTATCAGAGAGAGGCTTTAGTTTTGGAATTTTTTCTATGGAAGTGAGACATCTTGAGCACCTTCAGGGAAGCAGGCACTGAGTAAGGAGTTGGAAGTGTCTTTTTTAACCCTCGTTTGGGCTGGAAAGAGATGCTCAGGTTTGGAGTATTAGTGCTCTTCTCTGCCTTTTAATTTTCCCCTGGTTCCTTATTCAGACAGTTCCATAATACTGCAGCTTGTCCAGGGAAAATGGTAAGCTGCAAAGGACAGGAGCAGCAGAAAGCAAATCAAACACCCAAATCAGCTGAGCAAAGTCTGTGTGAAGCTAGAAAAGGTAAGTTTGTCCAGTGCAGACTGAGTAAAGGAGGACAGAGGTATGTGTGTAGTTTATGATCACGAAGATGTCTTTTTTACAAACATTACTACATGAAGTTCAGGTGCAGGCACCTGAGTGTCTGTACCCTGAAATTCTGGATTATAACAAATCATGATATACCAGGCAAGGAAAAACTGGTTTAATCACTTATGGCCAGGACCTCTGTTTTGCCTTGGGATTTAGCAGAGTTCCCTGGAAGGCCTGTAGTATCATACTCCTAGATAAAAAGTAGTCAGCTGAGAAAGGAATTTTGCCAAGTTAGCATTTTTCTAATGATAACCTCCTGGTTAGCATAGCATATTTGTTAAAGGAATGTAGTCTGCACACTCAACACCTCTGACGATGGGTTTAGCTTACCATAAAGTATGTATGACACTATTTTCTGAATGTATCTTGACTAACAACAGGGATTACTCCAGACACAGTGAAGAATTTATTTATGAGTTGATGCTCATTCATGTTCTATGAGTGTAGGAAAGGCTGCAGCTGCTCAGGAGACTTTGTTATGGAATAGATGGACAGATGAACTGGAACTCGATGAGGAGGAAAATGTATGTTACATTGAATTTTTAGCTATTTCATCTCTTGGAACATACAAAAGCAACTGATGGCTTCTGTAAAATGTGAGTAAATGGCTGGGAGTGGGGAGATGAAACCTCTGTCTCCAGGAAAAGTAACTTGCTGGGAGATGTTCAAAAGAGACAACAGAAAGAGACCGAAGTGAGAGTGATGTGGGAGTATCACCCTTTCTTAGCCTGGAGAAGAAAGGAGGGGTTTGTGAAAGGTGAGGAAGCAGTGCTGTGGAGTGGCGGCAGGGGAATGCAGCACATTTGTCAAGGATATTGCAAGCATGAGAGATGTGGTGCTGTCCTTGGGCTGAGGGAGGGAGAAGGGCTGGTGCAGTTAAGATCTTCTGCTGGACAGATTTTTAATGACTTAAGTTTGAGCAGGAAGTGAATCAGAGAAGTGACAGTGTAACATAATGTGTAATATTACAGAAAACAGATGCCGATCAGCTCATGCTTTTAATGCTGAAACATCAAGTATATGGGGTTCAAGGAAGTGATAAATTCTTCAGCTTTTTTCTCCACTCTTCTGTTCCTGGAGAGACAGTGTGAAAAACAATTGCAGCCCAGTAGAAACAGGGCTCTTTGCTGCAGATAGAAGATTGCTATTCCTTTCAATTATCTGAAACTGTTTATGCATCTCTTCTGAACAATTTGCAGAAAATTTTTAGAATTTTGCTTCCCATCAGACTGCTGGAAGTCTTGTAAATCTTGTGTCCTCGGTGTAAATGGGAAGTAAAATTAATTTCTTCTCAAATAAGGCTTCCCAGCTTTACAGAAAGGACCCAGTGTAAACAGATGGTTTTAAAAATTATATATTGCTGAACATTTTTTTTCAAAACTGCTTGAATCTACGTAGCACTGGCAGTCATTGAGTAGATTTTTTTCTTTTATCCTGCATCTTAATGGTGAAGATAGGCCCCCAGTGTGCTGTCACACAAGGAAGAGTACGTTCAAAATGGTGTAGATGGTATCAAGGAGTGTAAAAGGGCTCTTTCTGCCATCTAGTGGCATCAAAAAACCTCTCCGATTCATTAATTATGTCTGCGTTGTCAGCAGAAGTAGGTGTAATAATCATTAACTATCCTAAATTTAAGCAGTCACTTCTTCCCCCACTTTTCCACAAAATAAACAAGCTGTATTTTCTTTTCCTTGCCTTGACACCTCATGAAATAATCCCTATTTATTGCATGAATGCCTTTTGAGTGCACTGCTCTTAAATTCCTGTGTGTTTCCCCATATGATGCACTGGTACTGAAATACTTTAGGGCTCAGAAACGTTTCTTTGATGCTAAAAACACTGGGAAAAGTTACTGTCCATACAGGCAGCTAAAATGTTACCTGTAGTGGAATGCATCTCTAAAACCTCTCTGAAGATGGGCTCCCCTGTGGAACAGGCAGCATTTGCTTCTGAAGGAGCAGTGAGCTCTATGGAGTTCCTGCATTTCAGAATGGTTACTCTTATACTTAAAACTGATTTCTGAAGCTTGCTGGTGTCCCCTTTCCCTCTTAGCCATTTGCCTCTTTTGACAGGCAGCTACCCTTGCCACCTTTTACAATCTGCAGACTGTGATTCACTTAAAAAATATATGGCTGTGCTTGGATGTGTTATAGCTCCACACTGGTGGGAGGGGATAGAAACAGAGACCATTCATGCCAAACAGAATCCTTATTCATGAGTCAAGTTGTGAGGGACTTGGGCTCCCACCTCAAAAAGTTAATTGGAGCCTATATGTAATTAAAACTGTAGTTCTCACTTTCCTGAAAGTGATTTAGCCTGGAATCTTTGCAAGATGTAGGTTCATAACCCCTACTTTCTCAAAGACCTGTAGTGTAAGGAAATGAAAATGGTGACTGGTGTAGAATGGCCAACAGAACCCTGCAGAAGAAACTGTTGAAAATAATGTCTAAATTGTTTGGTGGTTCTTTTTTTAGTACATAAAGTACTTTGAATAAAAAGAGTCAGAGAAGGCCAATGTTTTATTAGCAGCTCTAAAAAGCTGTATTTTGAGCTTCTCTATGTAAGTATAAATTCTCCATAAGATTAAAGCTATCTGCTGTCTGGCTTCCATCTCAGCAGGAGTCCAAGAAAATTTTCTTGGTGTTAATTTCACAGTGGTAACAGTATGATACTTCAGAAAAATTACTTATTTTGTCATGTAGTATCCCTACTGTGCCCTCCTAATTCCAAGTTGATCCATACTGTGCACTCCTAATTCCAAGTTACCCCCTGCCTGTTCCATTTAGTTAAGTAATTTATCATATTTCAAAATTAGTTTAATGGCTTTACTCAAAAAGAATTTAGAAATAAAACTTAAACCTCTACATCATAATCTCCTTTTTTTGTTATAATTACAGCAATAGCTAGCTCAGATTCTTAACTGTGAGGGGCTTGAGTACATTACTGAAGAAGGGAAGGTTTCTAAAAATGCAACTCTTTATTTAAGGGAAAAAGGAGGAACTTGCCAAAACCACATTACTATCAAATTAAATTAGTTGTCTGTTAAAATAGTCAGGGCTAGTGAGAGAGATGGTGGTATACTATTCCTTGCTGGAGCCAGGTTTGTGCTACCTCTAGCTGCACTTGATCCTTGGAGCAGGTGGCCTCTTCCCCCACTCAGTTCGTCCTTTCCAGGACTGGAAGAAGTTTGTGGGAAGTCTGACATGACACTTCTAGAAGGTCAGCTCCTGTGAGATTGTATGTAATCCCCTTAAAAAGAATGAAAATGTTACCATCTTTTGCATTTCAAAGTAAAAAAAAAAAAAAAAAAAGTAAAATTAAACCCCACGATTTTGGAATTAAATCTTGGAATGACCTAACCTGGGTAAAGATGCTGAGGAGCCTGATAATTTTGCTGAGAATCTGGAGTTGGAAGTTGTTCTTTATTTGTTGTGTCTGCCAGTATCTGTATGGCATCTGAGGACAGCTGGCAGGTGAAGGGCTCAGCCCCGAGGAGCAGCCATCTCCCTGTACACGGCTCTTTCCTTTCACAACAGCAGCGTATGATAAAGCTTCACCTAAACTGCACACCTGGACACAGGCTGGGCTCAACAGTTACAGCATGCTGGCAGATCATGTGCAGCAGCTCCCAAAACCAGGTTGGTAGAAGCATATTTCAGCTCTTGAATTCTTCAGGGTGCTCCCAGCCCTTTGCTACAGACAGGAACCTGCCTGACATGGTCTAGTTCAAACAATCCCATGCATTTCCAGTCTCTCCCATGTCATCTTGTTATGCAGATTCTTCTCGTTCCGTATGTTCCAACAAAGGTTTTCCCTCCATCTGCCTCTGACTCTGAAATTCAGTGACTGCCTTGAAGACTTACCCATTTGAGATGATTTTCTTTATTTCAGTTGGCACAGAGCACATGTCCAGTGCCAGTTTTTCCAGTTCTGCCACTTCTTTTCTTAAATGTGCTTCCATCTTGGTAACAACATTCAAGCATGTGAATATTCAGATAATAAATCCATTAGCTATTCTTTTGGTGAACAAATCTTTGTATCAAGTCTAAAAAATGAATTTATTTCTTTTTCAATGAGCCTATATCTGTCTTCTCTATGATTGGCCATACTTACAGGCAAGACAGGTTGGGAATGGTGTGGGTGTGTTTTAGCCTTCCATACTTCATTGCAAGGCCACACAAGAAAGCAAAATAGCAGGAAAGACTGGAAAATGCTGCCTGGGATATGAAGCTCAATCTTTTCCTGGGGCAGGCAACTGCATACTTTAACTTCTTCCACGATTTATCATAAAACCTCATAGGGTCTGTCTGGGGTGTTTGCTCCTGCACTTCTTACAGGATGTCTATCATGCTCCTCCCATGCTCCAGGGGTTACAAAAGGAAATTGCTGCCTGAGTTTCTTCTTGGCTAGATTATATTAATCTGATTTTTGTGCTGATACTGCTCACTCTCTAGTTATTTCCCATCCCATCGTACTTAACCCCTTTAGGCACTTGCAACAGCTAGTTAATACTTTCTCTGCCTTTATTTTGACAAATTTGTTTAAGGAGGCTCTGGCCTTCTTTAGGACACATGGTGTTTATACCAATTTGCCCTGTTCTTGCATATCTGCCTTTCAGTTATTTTTTCTATAACAGGAGACAACACACTAGATATTAAGAAATTTTTCACTGTGAGGATGGTGAGGTACTGGAACGGGTTGCCCAGAGAAGTTCTGGATGCCCCACCCCTGGAAGTGTTTAGGGCCAGGTTCCATGGGACTCTGAGCAGCCTGGTCTCATGGAAGGTGTCCCTGCCCATGGCAGGGGGGGAAGGTGAGGACTAGATGGTCTTTAAGGTTCCTCCCAACCCAAACCATTTTATTATATATTCTTGTAACAGAAAGGTGCACACTTTTTCAGATGGGGTCTTAACAGGGTTTGTAGGATAGCTTCTGATGGAGTTTTTGATGCTCTTAATCCTGTTCTCTTTCTGACAAATTAACAAAGGTTGGTTGCACCTCCGGCTTTAAAAACTGAAGCAGAAGTGTTCAAGCCCACCCTTCCCAAAGGGAGATCTGTAGAGGAGTCATGAGCATGTGGGAGGGAAAGGTTTCTTAGAGCAGGAACTGCACCATTCCCCTTCTTGTTCATCTTGTTACTGGAATAAAGAGTTTTCTACAGAAACCAATTATTAATTAGAAGTTAAATTAACCTCAGAAAATTTTTCTTTGAAGACAGCTTGACCACTTGTAAAAGACTGGCCGAGCTGCCAGTCTTGCCAACTGGCTTTGTTTTAATAAGAAGAGCTGTAATACTGCAGAGCTGAGCAGTGCTGTTCACATGAGATCTAGTTCATGTAAGGAACAGGGTAGGCAATTTTTGCTTTCTGGGAGTGGGTTAGGCATGATCTTCACTGGCTTCTTGTCTGCCAGGAGTCCCAGCCCAGGCACAGGAGCGCCACGGGAGGGGGATGCTCTGGAAAACGGTTTGCAGGCAGGGTCTGGCTGCAGCTCCCCAGAGGAGTCCACCAGTCCGTCATAGGGAGAGACAGAGCTGGGCAGACCGGAGGGTGCAGCTGGGGCACGGAGCAACTCCACAAATCAGCAACCCCCTCAGACTCATCTCCTCCTCAGAGGGTTGGGGCCTGCCTGGAGAAGGGAAGGCTCCGGGGAGACCTCAGAGCAGACTTCCCCTACCTCAGGGGGCCTGTAAGAGAGCTGGAGAGGGATTTTTGCAAGGGCATGTAGTGACAGGCCAAGGGGGAATGGCTTTAAAACTGAAAGAAGATAGTTTTAAAATTGATAATGGGAAGATACTCTTCACTGTGAGGGTGGTGAGGCACTGGAACAGATTGCTCAGAGAAGTTGTGGATGCCCCATCCCTGGAAGTGTTCGAGGCCAGGCCGGATGAGGCTTTGAGCAACGGGGTCTGGT